>LGTU01001355.1:0-17424 GCA_001314425.1 Phytophthora pluvialis | reverse complement strand
CACGACCGTGACCCACGGTTCATGAGCGAGGTTTTCCAAGCCTTCGCCGAGATGACGCAGTCTCGGTCGAGAGCAACTTTGAGCTATCGGCCGCGAGCGAACGGTCAGCAGAAACGGTCGGTGAAGACAGTGATGCAGTCTGTACGCGTCTATGCCGAAGATCCTTTGCAGCAAGACTGGGACGAGATTGCCGAGCGACTGATTTTCTCTATCAACAACTCACAAGACGGGACGAGGAAGGACACTCCTTTTTACCTCGTTCATGGTTGAGATGCGCAGTCCACGCTCCGAGCAATGTCGTCGTCGATCCAGCGAGGCTCTGGGGACCAGACCCACGCGCTTGCGTGGCGCTGAGAGGTGAACCGACAGCAGGAGATTTCGTGGAGAATGGCTATGGAATACCAAGCCACCGAGAAAGCTCTGAGAGCGAAGAAACACAACGAGCTGCTTGGGAGACGTGAACGAGCGGCGGTACCGATCACTGGTGCTGAGAACGAGACGTCGGACGATACTCCATTGGAGACAGAGGCAGCTGACGACGCTCCTGACGCGAGACCGAGGTCTCTTTTCCAACCAGCGGACAGAGTATGGAACGAGTGAAATCTGGACTGACTAAGAAACTGGCCCACCGATGGCATAGACCTTTCCGGGTGAAGAAGAAAGTCGAGGAGTTTGCGTACGAGTTGGAATTACCCGATCGAAGTGGATACAGGTTTTACCCAGTGGTGCACGTCTCTCGGCTCAAAGCCGTGAACGAATACGCAGACCGATCGAAACGTCGACTGGCACCAGAGGTGACCGAGGCTACGCGAGTAGACTTCGACGAGGAGTTGCTTCCCGAAGATAGCTGGGAGTCTGATCGGCTCTCTGGCGAATTTGAGGTTGAGGTCGTCCTCGATGACCGAACTACGCTGTCAACCCACACTAGACGAGCTGTCCGAGAGTTCAAAATGAAGTGGGTCGGATATGACGAACCGACGTGGGAACCAGCGTTAAATTTGTCCTGCGGAGGCTTTTTGTACGACTACCTGCGCGCGAAACGCAGCAAACGACGTTTGCAGATGGTCCAAGTCGCAAACGAGGACTAGATGCAACGCTCACCGAATATTGAACTGTCTGCGGGGTCGATGCAGCCTGCAGTGACAGATGAAGACGATTACTGCATCGAACTTGCATATTTTACATGTTACGTGAGCGACTTTCGAGTGAATTTGGAGATTACGTGAATTATGGAAAGCTCACGAACTACTACTGCTAAACTATGACCTTCTGACGACACATGAGCAGCTTGAGTGAACGGAGACGAACAAGAGGAGAGCTGGCCGACGTTTAGATCTCGGTCGCGGCGGCTATATTAGCCAGAACGCCCAGGCTAGACCCAGGGGTGTCCGCCGAGGAGTCGTCGTCGCTTGCCGGAGCACCGCTCGCGTCAGAGGCCTCTGTCATGTCCTCGTCCGACCCGTCGGCGCCCACTTGGCTTGGGGCACCAGCGTCCGAGAACTCGGCAACCCACGGAGTGGTAACATCCTCCAGCTTCAAAGAAGGATCCACCATAATATCCGAAAGAACGTCCGCACGCGTCATTCCACGAGGCACGAAGAGCGACACATCCGGGTTGCAGGGTGCGAAGGTGGTGTTGAACGGGTGTACCGAAGGGACGTCCACCCAGCAGTTCCGCCATGGCTGCTGCGCATCCAGCACCGAGAGCTCGCGGAACCAGTCGGAGGTGGTCAGAATCCACTCCATCACTTCGAAAGAGTACTGGAGCTGACTCGGCTCCAACAAGTACTCGGGGTTCATCTCACGGGGCTTTCCATCGCGCTCGATGCACTACTCCCAGTAGCGTATCAGCATTTGCTGACGCAGGGCCACGCTGCACATTTCGCCCATGGCATCAAGCTCGCGCACGATGCTTCCTCAAAAGCGAAAGCATCTGACCCGCAAACAGAAGATGCTGACGGACATGCCTCCACTGCTGCTGGAAGAGCTCGAGCGTGAAGTGTTTCGATATCTGGAGGATGCTGATGGATCCAGGCCGAAATCTGCACGGATTCCTGCCGATGCTGATGCCTTTCCTTGGGCTGCTCGAGCCGCAAGCTTCCGCCCCGCGTTCTACAGACTCACTGTGATGGTGGGCCACAGTGGTTTGCGTCGACCTGGTGTGGACGCCGTTAGTCGTTTGCTGGTTAGCCAGGACAAGCGCAGTATCAAGTGTTTTGTCCAGACTCTCGAGTCGGATGCCGACATGTCCAAGTGCTCTCACCTGAATCATCTCAACAAGAAGTCTTCGTCTGCGTCGCCAGGCTTCGTGCTGCTGGACCTGATGGCCTTGCGCAGTTTTCGGGACCTGGAGTTGGTGGTGCGCACGCGTCTGGTCGAGTCGCTGGGGAAGCGCTCGCGCTACACTCGCGATCACTTTGGCATGGACGCGCACCAGGCGCAGCATTGGCTAGAGCAGCAGCGTCGCCGGAAGACGAGCGAGCAGCCTCCGATTTCTCTGTCCTATTGCGCTGTCGACGGCGTGAGGCGCCATCTCGAGCTGAAGCAGTCGTCGCCCAAGCCGTCGCCGAAGGACAAGCAGGCGTGGCTGTGCTTCTGCGCGAATGTGTGCCATCTCTCAGTGGCCGTCACTGTCCCCACCACGACGCACTCGACGTCGACGCCACTTGCAGCTGCACCCCACCAGATCGCTGGCATTTCGAAGTAAGCGACGAGGAGATCAAGTTGAGAGAAGACGAAGCAGCAGCAGCAACAACAACCAGCATGGATAATAGCAGCTCGATTCAAAAACTAGAAATGGTTAACGATCGTCTTGCAGCAGGCCGCCGCCAACAGGGCCACGAGCTCAGTTCTTGGGTCCCTCGATGAGCCACTTGATGCCGTTGCCGCGCTTGACGTTGTCGAACGCCTCCTTGGCCTCCTCGAACGGCACCGTCTGCGAGATGAGCTCCTTGACGCTCAGCTTGCCGCTGGCGATCATGTCGAGCGCCAGTTGGTAGTCGCCCGCCGAGTAGCGGAAGCTGCCCGTCACGTGGAGCTCCTTGCCGCACATGACGCCAATGGGGAACATGATGTCCGTCTTGCCCATCCCGCCCTGCGTGTACGAGGCGCCGTTGCGCGCGACGTGAACGGCCGCCTGGATGCACGGCTCGGCGCCGCTGGCGTCGATCACGACGTCGGCGCCCTCGCCCAGCCCGCACTCGGCAATGATCTGCTCGGCCGTCTGCTGCGGCGTCGAGCCCGGCTTGCTCCGGAAGACGTGCGTGGCGCCGTGCTCCTTGGCGAACGCGAGGCGCTTTTCGTTGACGTCCACGCCGACGACCGTCGTGGCTCCGAACACGTGGCGCGCCACCTTGCAGGCCAGCAAGCCCACGGGGCCAACGCCGAAGACCACGACGCTGTTGCCCGGGTACACCTTGGCCAGGCGGCAGAAGTGCACGGCCACAGCCGTGGGCTCGAGCATCGCGCCCTCTTGCATGCTCACGTTGGGCGGCAGCTTGTAGCAAAAGTCCTCGGGCATGAGGTAGAACTTGGCCAGCGTGCCGTCGTACGGCGGCGTGGCGGCGAAGGCCATGTCCGGGCACAGGTTGTAGCTGCCCTCGAGGCAGCGCACGCAGCGACGGCACGGCACGCCGGGCTCCATGGCCACCTCGTCGCCCACCTTGAGCGACTTGACGGCGGAGCCCACGGCGTGCACGACGCCGGCCGACTCGTGGCCCAGCACCATGGGCTTGTCCACCACGTACTTGCCGATGCTGCCGTGCGTGTAGTAGTGGACGTCGCTGCCGCAGATGCCCGTGTAGCGGACGTTGACGATCACGTCGTGCGGGTCCTTGATCTCGGGCACGGGGCGGTCCTCGTACGTGACGACGTCCACCTTCTCGAGCACGAACGAGAGGTTCTGGGCGGGCTTGGCCGACGGGGCCATTGTCGTTGTGGTTGGGAGGTCGTTTGACCGCTGGATGGAGAATTGAAAAGTGAGCTCTGTGAACGGGCACGACGACGGACGGGGCCGTCCTTCAAGCACTTCAACCACGATCAGGGGGAACGCCGAGGGAGCATCACGCGGTTGGTTGGTCAGGCTGGTTGTTACTGGTACATGTAGTCTGCTGTCCGGTGCTAACCGATGAGACTTGCATTTCATCGACGATGCCTATCACGAATCGTGAGTGATTCACGATTGATCGACATAGCGGAAGGCTCTCGTTGCGCGTTATCACCCCCGAGCTTCAATGTGATTGCCAGCCGTGGCAGTGCATAGACCAAATCTTCCTCGTCGTGCCTTCATACGAAGCAGAAGCGCGTTGAAGTCTGAAGCAAAGTCTGCTTCGTTCGCAAAGCACGCCCGAGGCGAGTTATCAACAGCCATGTCCGGAGCAGCAGCAGCCATTTGCGCGGGGCAGTACACACTTGTCACTCGACCTTCGTTGTGGTGGGCGCCTGTGACGCTTGGCCGCTGATCGATTCCGGTACGAGGTCTGCTCTCATGCTCGAGGGCAACGAGAAGGATCGTCGAAACGGTTTGCATGGGCACTATCCTTGGCAAACTTCAAGGCGATTTCTATCGAGTGACTAACAAGTACTTCTGAAGCACAGCATTAGCCCCGTCGATGAACCTTCTGCCCACATATCAAGATTGCTAGCAAAAGCTGGCAAGCGTAAGACTCCCCAGGATGAAGAAGCGCTCCTTTGCGTATTTAATACCACCAAGCAACTCACACAGGTGCTTCAGCTTTCAGATCTCGGTTAAAGCGTCAGACATTGCGTACAATCTCCAGCAGCTTCAACGTGTTTACTAAAGACATCGAGTGCGTACGCGCAGCGATGTATGTTTCCTATACAGTAACTTTAGCCTTCAACCGCGCAGGCTGCGCTTTCACTTGCTCCGGATCTGTGGTGCCATGTCGAGACCGTCGAGATCATGCCCAACTTTGCGACCAGGCCTGCGGATTTGCTGGCTACACGAATTAACGCGAAGTTCTGAAGTAGATTTGCCGACGTGTGGCCATCCACAACACCTACATGTAGTAAAACTAACATGTACAGCCGCATCTCACTTTTGCCTTTTGAAGTTCCAACATTTGAGTACATAATCCTCTGAGAACTTCAATATGTTGACCAACAGCTCGCTGGAGTCGATGCGTCTACTGCCAGCACAAGTCCGTTCACCCACACATCAACAGGCTTCAATTGGTCAGTGTCACGCATTTCCTCGTCATTCGACCCGTGCAAAACCAGTTTCCCAAAAATTCTGAAGTGGTAACAGCAAAATCCCAGCCAACTTCAACGTCCGATCTTCAGGTTTGCTGCACCATCCACTTGAAAACTCGGTAAAGCATCTCGCAGTGCTGAGCGCTTGCTCCTCGTGGGAAATGTTTTGCGCCCCCACTCTAAACGTACACGGCGTCGCTGATTCTTGAAAGGGGGTTGCTGAAGTCGAAAAACACCCCCCGCCTCCCATTTTCGCAGGCCCCGAGTACTCGTTTCTTGGCTTTCAACTCATTTCCCATTTCTCCATCACCGAGACAAGCAAACGACCTTCTTCGACCAAACATGGCGTCCGACACGGCTGAAACAATCGTCAACGTCCTCTCGACCATCGCCACGGCCTGCATCTTCCTGAGTATGGTACCGGGAATGTGGACGGCGCACAAGAAGTGGAGCATCGTGGGCATCAACTACTACCCGCTTGCCATGATGTACGCGCAGTCCACCGGCTGGGTCATCTACTCGTTGGCGGACCACTCCTTCTTCCCCGTTGGAGCCGTCAACTGCCTCGGATCCGTGCTCGGCGCCATCTTCTCGGGTGTCTGCATCCTGCACGAGAAAACCTTTCGACTGCGCTACGTCGCCTTCTTCGTCTTCGTCGTCGCCGCCACGGTCGCTCTCATCATGTACCGGTTCCTGAGCTCACAAGACGACGGCGACATCGCCAACGTGCTGGGATACTGCGCGGATGTCCTGGCCGTCATCATGTTTGGCGCTCCGCTCTTGCAGCTCGGCAACGTCGTCAAGACGAGGAATTCCGAGGTCATCGCGGCCCCCATGGTCATCTCGGGCGCCGTCAACGGCGTGCTGTGGTCCATCTACGGCATCATGCAGACCAATTACTACGTTCTGGTGCCCAACGTCGTCAGCGGGTGTTTGTGCTTCGTCCAAGTGTTCCTCATCGTCATTTTCCCACGCAGCAAGAGCGACGGCAAGGCGCAGAAGCTCCTGGAGGAAAGGTCCGTCGCGGATGTGCAGGCAGCGTAAGGAGGAGCCGATAGCGGTCTCTCGTCTACCTTTCCAATGTGAATGGGTCGTTGTCAGCCAAACTTGTCGTCTATTTCGGCAGCAATCTGCGAACGAAAGCAGACATGTACGACGTACCTGTACGTGTTGCAGTGACGGACAGCGTAGACCGCCACAAATAGAGAGAGGCCGATTGATGCATTACCGTTTAGTGTTTGGGGAGTGCTGTGCATGACGCCGGACACGCCTTTGGATGAGCACGCACTCTCAAGAAGCTGAGCCGATCGATGTTCACGTGCAGGCGTTTAGTCCCCTCTTCGCTGTCGCCGCTTGGTTCCGCTCGCAGTGGCCGCGCCACAACGACGAGTCTGGCGAACGCGCGACTTGGGCGACGCTATACTTCGAGCAGCAGAAGGCTCTGGACGAGGAGCAAAAGCTGGCCACCAAGTTGCGACCGGCGGTGATCGGAGCGTGTCTCGCAGTGATGGGCCGCGTCGTGCTGGCGCCGATCATGCTGGCGGTCGTCTTCGTGTACACGGATTACCTCACGACCGGCACCTTCTTCATCGAAGCAAAGGACAGCTACTTTGCGTTCAACGAGATGGATTTGGTCATGACTGGGGGCTGCGGACCGTGCCACGTGCCGTGTCGAAGGGCGTTGCTGCAGGCGAATACATTCCAGCACGAGGCGCTCATGAGTAAACCGTCCTTCGAGAGTTTGTTCACGGCGACGTCGTGGGACTACAGCGTCTTGAGTAGCGAGGTTCTGGCTTTCGGAGACGCACTTGACGCTCGCGGTGCCATCTGCACGGGTGGCGTGAATGAGTGGGGGTCTCCGAACATCGTCATGACCGCGACAGGAGAAGAAATCCTCCAAGTGATCGACATGCTGCAGCTCTCGGTGGCGCCTCAGATGGTCGCAGAGCTCAAGAATGGGATCGAGCTCCAAGGCGAATGCGAGTCCAAGTGGGCCATCATGGCGCTGATCCATTTGTTCCAGTTCCAGACGGTCGAGGACAGCTTGGACTATTCATCGATCCCCGCTGCTGACTTTAATGTGTTCCCTGAATACACAGAGTGCCGCCCGGAGGTGGCGAACGACGGCATCATCGGTACCAAGCTGGCCTTGGCGACACGGGACAAGGATCTGCTGGCGGTTGTGCCCGAACTTTTGACGCAGTTCCCGTACGAGTTCAGGAGCAGTCTGCCGCCTGTGTCGCGAACAATGCCAGCGCACAACACCGTCCACGCAGCGACGACCGTCATCCAGTCTCTCTTCCACGCGTACTACGGGGGCTGTCGCGTCCGTGAAATCAACACTTCCGGCGTGTACATTGAGGAAAACTGCAGCCTCATCAAGCGCTGGGAGTCGTACGGCCTCATGATCCAGTCGCCAGACGACATTCCAGTGTGCACGACCAGCAGCGTCTGCGTCCACAACTACTACAACTCGCTCTGGGAGTGGGTCAGCGAGGTCGATCCAAGCGATAGCGGACGCATCGCGGAATACATCAACGTCTTTCGGAATCGCTACGCGGACACGGTCGAGCTGAGTGTTTTACCGGGGATGGTGGTGCTGCAGATGCTGCTCATGGGGGTCATCAGCTTGTATCAAATTATGTCGCACAAGCGATCGGTGCTCTTGACGCAGACGTGGGCGTACCGCTGCCAGAACGGCCGGATGCAGGTGCTGTACCTCGCTCAGATCACTTACCACCTTGCGCGCAACTCGGATTTGTACTTCCTAGGACTCGCGACGGGGACGTTGACGGTCGAGTCGCTGGCCAACCTCACATGCAGCTTCTTCGCCTTCTCGTACTCGTTCATCAATCTGGCCAAGGCGCGCTCGGGCGAGCAGCAACTGGACCGGTACTTCCGACTCACGTGGGAGACCATGCAGATCCTCATCACGACGGCCGTGGCAGCGCTGCTCCTGGTTTCGGTGCGCGTGACGTCTCTGGGGATTCTCGTGGACTGGAACGGGGAGCTGCTGCGCAAAACCACGGAGCGTGGGGCCAAGTANCACCAAGGCTACGCTCGACAAGACGAACCACCAGGACGACGCAACGGAGCCGCTGCAAGGGCTCACAACGTTCGAGGAGCACTGTCTCGGCTGCCCGTTGACCAGACTGTTCAAGGACTGCGACGACTTCGCCTGTGTGCAGTACATGGGCAAGCAGTGCACGAGTGTGGAGGCGCTGCTGCTCACGGGCTACCTGTTCTACGGCCAGCACGTCTACCAGGCCGGGTCCGTGGTGCTGTTGCTCACGGCGCGGCTGATCCCTCGCAAACTGCTGCGCACTTTCAATGTGCTGCTCATCCGGTGGCACATGGACTCGGAGAATGGGACGCTCATGCACGCGCTCTCGTGCACCTGGTACCATGCGAGCAACGAAAACTACAAGCTCTCGGAAGCCGTACCGGTGTCGTGAGCGACACAACACGCATGTAGTTTTCAATATAGCACAACTCGTCTACAAGTAAAGCTTGTACTTCCTGCATTGGCACAATCCTAAGTCGTACATGTCGATGCAAAAGCAACCCGGACGTTTAATGGGATAACTTATCGAGACAAGGCTGGCTAGGCTACTGGCGTTGCTTCGGATATTTTGTAGTTCTCGGCACTGGCAGCAAACCACGTGCAGGACAACGCGTGCGTGAGCGTCCCATTCTCCGAGTCCATGTGCCACCGGATGAGCAGCACATTGAAAGTGCGCAGCAGTTTGCGAGGGATCAGCCGCGCCGTGAGCAACAGCACCACGGACCCGGCCTGGTAGACGTGCTGGCCGTAGAACAGGTAGCCCGTGAGCAGCAGCGCCTCCACACTCGTGCACTGCTTGCCCATGTACTGCACACAGGCGAAGTCGTCGCAGTCCTTGAACAGTCTGGTGAACGGCGAGCCGAGACAGTGCTCCTCGAACGTCGTGAGCGGCGGTGGCGACGCGTTGGCAGCGAGTTCTTTCGGCTCCTCCTTCCTGTTGAGCTCCGTGAGGCTGGCCGACTTGATGTTGTGCACGATGTACCGGTTGGCTCCCTTGGTCTGGATCGCCACCTTCGTGGAAGGTTTGGACGACGCGGACGGAGTGCTGTCGCTCAGCTTCTTGCTATAGCGGTTCTGCACAAAGTAGGACGCTGACAGCGCGAGCAGCCCCAGCGCCGCCGAGACGACCGCGACCACGACCGCCAAGTTGACGTGCATGAGGAAGCACGAGTCGCGCAAGCCGCAGTATTTCTTGCCCAGCGTCGTCGTTTTCCGCAGTAGCTGGCCGTTGTAGTCGACGATCCAGCTCAGCGACTTGGAGCGGATCGAGTAGAGCAGCGCTGCCACGGCCGTCGTGATGAGGATCTGCATGGTCTCCCACGTGAGTCGGAAGTACCGGTCCAGTTTCTGCTCGCCCGAGCGCGCCTTGGCCAGATTGATGAACGAGTATGAGAAGACGAAGAAGCTGAACGTGAGGTTGGCCACGGACTCCACCGTGAGCGTGCCCGTGACGAGGCCCACATAGTACAAGTCGGAATTGTAGATCAAGTGGTACGTGATCTGGACCAGGTAAACCACCTGCATGCGGCCGTTCTGGCACCGGTACGCCCAGATCTGCGTGAGCAGCACCGATTGCTTGTGGGACATGATCTGGTACAGACTGATGATCCCCATGAGCAGCATTTGCACCACGACTATCCCTGGTAGCACGCTGAGAGCGACCGTGTCAGCGTAGCGATTGCGAAACACGCTGATCTTCATCAACGCACGCCCCGGCGTCGCGTCGGTGCCCGTGACCCACTCCCAGAGCGAGTTGTAGTAGTTGTGGATGCAGATGCTGTCGCTGCCAGTCGTGCACGCCGGGATATCGTCGGGGGCTTGGAGCATGAGCCCGTAGTTGGCCCAATGTTTGACGACGGTGCACGAGTCTTCGATGTAAACCCCCGTCGTGTTCACTGTTCGGACTCGACAGCCGCCGTAGTAGCCTCGAAAGAGCGACTGGTTGACCGCTTTGACGTTGTAGATGGTTGGGCTGGTCGTGGCGAGTGTCCGTGCGACCACAGGGAGACTGCTACGGAAGCTGTAGGGGAAGAGCTTCAAGATGTCGGGTACGACAGCGACCAGGTCCTCCCCGGCGGTGGACAAGGCCAACTTTTCACCGATGATGCCGTCGTTGTTCACGGCAGGGCGACAGTCGGTGTACTCGGGATACACATTGAAATCTGCCGCCGGGATCGACGAGTAGTCGATGCTGTCCTTCACCGCCTGGAACATGAAGAGCCTCAAATGGCCTTCCACCGCCCACCTCGTGACGCACTCGCCTGCCGTCTCGATTCCTTTCTTGGCCTCTGCGAGCTCGAGTGGGGTCACCGACAGGTTCATCAACTCAATGATCTCGACGACTTCTGCTGCGGTGCCCGTGATGATCGAGAGCGGAGACCCCCACTCGTCGACACCTCCGGAGCAAATGGCCCCGCTAGCTTCCAGACGTTCAGCTAGAGCGAGCTCCTCGTCCGTCAAGACGCTGTAGTCCCATGACGTAACCGTGTACAGGTCCTCGAAACTGGGTTTGCTCATCAGCGCCTCGTGCTGGAACGTGTAGAACTGATGCAGCACCTGCTTGCAGTACGTGTGGCAGGGCGTGCACCCTCCGGACATGACGAGGTCCATCTGACTGTAGGCGAAGTAGCTGTCCTTGTACTCGATGAGGAAGGTGCCGGTCGAGAGGTACCCCGTGACCCCAAAGACCGTCAGGAGCATGACCGGCATGAGCACAATGCGGCCGAACACGGCGACGGCGGCACCGATCGCGGCCGGCCTCATTTTACTCGTGAGTTTCTGCTTGCCCTTGAGCGCCTTCTGCTGCTCGAAGTAGTGCGCCGACCACGTCGCCGTGGAGCGGTCGGGTACGGGCTGCGGCATGTTTAAAGCTTGCCGATGGACGGACGCGAGTCCAACCGAGATCGAAATGCGCAGCGAGAGATAGCAGCGTGTTGACTATTTTCAGACCCTGCGGAGTGTGTTCGTTCCAGTTTGCGCGTAGCATCCCATGGTTCAAATCGGCCCCAGCTCGTTACCTCATCATTGCTTAACTGGTTGGTTTCTCGCCTTGTTACACAAGTTGCGAGGCAGGAATAGTAGGGCAGCTGCAGCAGTAGCGGACAGTGCTGTCTTGTTCCGCTGTACGGCCAGCTCCAGGTCTTTCAATCTACGACAAACCAGCAGCATCGAGTCAACGCACCAAATAAAAAAGGAAGCAAATGTAGAGTCATCCTTCCCTTACTCCGTAGTACACACAAAAATATACTTTCAAGTATTACGAGTACCTTACGCAGCGATGGTGACTGCTGTGGCTAGTGCCGGGCTCTCTCCAAGAGTATCGTTACCGCTAGCAATCACCCGCACCGCGTATTCGCGTCCTGGGATCAGGTCTCGGATCGTGTGGGCGCGTAGCTCAAACCGAGAGATGCGCCACGCCTTGGCCTCGTAAGTCTCCGGGAGCTCGCACGCGCCCCGGCCGGGGTCAGCGAGGTCCACTGTGATGCTGTCCGTCACGATCGCGGTGACTTTCATCACGCATCGAAGTGTCGAGCTGGTGGTTGACGTGGTGGGCCAGTCCGCGACGATGAAGTAGTCGCCCGCCTTCAGCACAGCCGTCAAGGACGTCGTGACTGTCAACACGCCTCCTGCGGTCAGCTTTTGCGCACAAGATTCGCACAGCGCCGGTCGTGCGAGGTCGGCGCTCTCGAAGACGCCACTCTTGGCCGCCAAGTTCAGGATGTCCGGCTTGAGTGCGTTGGCGATGGCAGCGGATGCGGCAACCGTTTGCCGTGCGATGGGAGCTGCCAAAGCAGCTGAACACTCATTGGTAGTGACCACGTTGCTGGCGTCGACATCGATGCGTCCTTGACCCCGTTTCTCATCGAGTCCGGGGCCATACGCCACCCGTTGGGACGCAACAGCATTCGGGGCAGCCAGGGGGCACGTGGCATCAGCTGGATCCCAGTCTAGAAGCGGAATGTCCACTGGAGACGTGGCGACGGCTTCATTCTCAACAACATCATAGCCCACAGCAGGAACCACGACGGCTTGAGGGAACGTCATGGTGTAGGTGCGACCGTAGTCATACGTCGCCGAGTCATCGCCCTGCATTGAGACTGTAGCTCCAGCGTACGCTCCTCCAACGGCCCGTACGAGGGTCCGCACAGCTTCGCTCGCATCACCGGCATCCACGCAGCCTATCCGAGTCCCTCCTGTGTCAGCAGTGAGGAGGGCGAACTTCTTTCCCGTCACAGGAGCCCAGTTCGTCACCACGACGGTCTGCGTCTCGACAGTCTCTCCGCATTGACTCGAAAAGCCTGTGCCGAAGTCCCATTCGACTCGGTATTTGCTAGTGAGGCTGTCGTCACCGCGTGGTGCCGTCCACACCACCAACATGCCATGAGAATTGTCAATGGTCTTCGACTTGACGCGAAGTGATCGCGGGACGGGAGGAGCGCGCGCCACCAGAAGCAAACCACTGGCGTCTGTAGCTTCCTGGAAGGGTCCGAAGCCGACGCTGTTGTAAGCAGCAACTCGCGCGTGGTAAGTGCCGGGATCGAGGCCGTCGATCACATAGGCAAACGGGAGGCGCCCTACATGCAACTGAGCACGACCCTTGCGTTGTTCCTTGATCGTGACGCCCACCCCTGTCTTGGTCGTCGCAACGAGCGGTGGAATATCGCCTTGTGCGGTGGTGAACTCGATCGTTAGACCCTTTGCGTTCGCACTCGCAGAGCACACCTGCGTCTGTGCCGTGTCGCGGAAGCGGACGTCCACGTCACCAACGACTCCAAGACCCGCGATAGCGGTCGCCAGCGCGTTCGCATCCGCCATTCCTAGGATCGGACCTGTCTCCAGACCTAACACCTTTAACTTGAAGCTCATCGTGTTATCGATAGCAACATTGCCGGTGGATATGCACACAAGTGTCTGCAACTCCGGTTTGGAATCAATCGCAGCACGTGCCGCCACAGTCGTCGCTAGGTTCGGTACACACGTGGTCAATTCGGCCGTCGTGCACGCCAACAAGTTAGTGCCCGATACCTCCAGCTTGTAGCCGAAGGGCGGTTGAGTAGCAAGCGCTGACCGCCACCTCTTGTGCTGGTCACCACCGTACTTCCGTTGCAAGAAGGTCACGAGCCACGTGTATCCCCCTCCAGTCAGCTCACGGTTCACAAGAACGTCTTCAATCGTCGGTAACGCTACAAGCGCAATGCGCATATCGACGACCGACACATCGTACGGAAGTTCGGGGCTCCACTGGCCGTCGAAGCCCACGCGGAATGTACCAGAGAGATACGTATTCGTCCCCACGGTCGGAGAGGACACGGAGATCGTAGCAACATCGTCGGTCACACCTTGCGATGTCGCCTCGAGCGCATGAACCACAGCGAAAGACTTTGCAGCAGTAGCGCTGGTGCCATGCAGCCACCACTCGACACGGAACTCGGTCACGGGTTCTCCACCATCGTGAGCAGGTGCATCCCATTGCACGAGCAGTTGGGAGCCCGAGAGTACGTCAGCACGAGGAAGGCTCACAGCGTCCGGTACCTGCTCTGCGAGTTGAATCGACGCAGGAGTAGGAGCCGATGCAACGCCCCAGCCGTCGACATTGTGACCACGCACTCGAGTGTAGACGGACACGCCACCACTAGCCCCAGACAGCGACGTCGTGTCAAGCGCAAGAAGCTGGAACGGGGTCACAGAGACCTGTGGCGACTGCACAGCCTGCAAGGCGAGGCCGTTCGCTGCTAGAGTAGGGAACGCACTGGCCTCCATCGCTATCGTAGGTGCTGGAAACTCTACGAACGTCACACTCCAATCGTAGCCGTTCTTGTTCACCTCGCGGCTTACGTCCGCGTTACTGACAACGCTCAGCGTCTCGAGCACAGCCTTGACATCCTCGTCACTGGCATCGAAGGGGATGGCAGGTGTGGTTGGCGCCTGGTAGATAGTCACAAAGCTGTTTTGGTCGCGCAGTGCCGGCGTCGTCGCGCTTGCAGTGCTCGTGCCGAAAGCGCTGCAGCCGTTTGTACCGAGATCCAGGATCTCCAGGTCGGGCATCTTGCCGCGTACTTGCACTCCCATGAACTCCACCGTGTACTCGACAGTCACTCGAGCTCCTGCTATCACTGTGAGCGCGCGCTTGACACGTACGTCATCGATCGCGGCGAAGTTCTCAAGCTCCCGTTCAAGCGCCAGCATGTCTCGAGCAGCATCGTTTGAGAGCCCCCCTGACGCCCACACTAAGCACCCAACGTCATCGTTGAGCGACGCGCCTCCGTCGCCGCCCGTACCAAGTGTCAGCGAGCTCACTTCGTCGCCGAACCTCACCCGGAAGCCTCCCGTGTTATAGACAACGCCGGTCCCTGAGATTGTTATAATGAGCCTCTGGATCTCACGCGTAGTACCTCCATGAAGCAGCGCCAGTCTCGGAGCAAGACTCACGGGCGCAGTCGGGTCGTCGAGGCCTCCAAGCTGCAGACGCGTGTCAGCGGGGCGACTGCAGCCGCAGCCACTCGTATCGCACTTGCCACGCACACGGAACGTCGCTAACGCCTCAAGGCCGTCGGCTTCCGGACCATCCGCAGATGCGCGTCCGAGCCGGATGTAGTCGCCGCAGTTGACTGCCATCTTGTTTACCAGCGTCACCTCACTACTACCGCCAACGGCGCCGAGGTTTGTGGCTGCACTCACGGCCGACTCGCTACGGAAGAGCGGCAGCGGTTCGCGACCTCCAGTCGCAGCGAGACGAGCAACGAGTGCGGCAATACTAGGTGTGTCGAGCTGCTTCCACGGGTCATCACGCTCGCACAAGGGCAGGAGCGCCGGTCCTCGGTGCACGTAAATGGGCAACTGCGAGCCTAGTTTGGCCGCGGCTTCCGCGCACTCGTGCTCAAGTGTTAGTGTCGTGGCCGTCGCTGCGAGCACTTTGGCTCGGCACGCCGCCGCGTCTTCCGGTATTTGACCCACCGAGATCTGCGTCCCCGTCACGAGGATGTCCACCAGGCGGTTGTTGAGAGCGGTTGACAGCCTGATTGTCTTGGTCGAGCCAGCCTCCGTGTACACATCGCTAGTGATGCCCGCCACGCCCTTCACGACGAAGACTGCCAATCCAGCACCAAACTTCGCCGGAGCGTTGACGCACGAATGCACGACGTCCAAGTGCTGTTTGTCCGTATTCACGGCAGCCACGACGGCCTTGCACGCGGCCGGATGTGCCGGCCCATTAGCCGCAACACCGACGGCGATCTGAGTACCCACGACTATCACCGCTTGGAGAGTTGTCGTGAGCAGCCCCGAGAGTGTCAGCGTTCCTCTTGTCCCAGTAGCCGCCGTGTACGCGGTGCTAGTGAGACCAGTGTCGGTATTCCGCAGAGGCCACGCCACGCTTCCATCCAAACAGACACTCACTTCTTCGTTGCGGATACGCAGTCGCTCACCGCGGGAGAACATCGAGTGCAGGTCCGCAGCACCAAAGCCCTGTGTACTGTCGGGCTTCAGCCTCAGCAGGAAGGCGGAGCCAGCTTCGAGAGCTTGAGCGGAAGCGAGTGCATTCACTTGCTTGGTCAATGTGCCGTGAAAAGACCGCGAGTCCACCGCTGCCAGCGAGAACGTGCTGCCGGCCGTAAATGGGCCCGTGTGCGTTGCTGTGGTAACACGCGCAAACTTGGTAGTCGGCGGCAAGTCTTGAACAATTGTGGAATCCGTGAATTTTGAGCTAACAGCAGCTTCGACGCGGTAGCCGTCCACCTTCCACCCACCGGAAGTATCCACCTGGTCAAACGAGAGCTCTAACAGGTGTGGGGACAGTGCGCGGGCCTTTATGTTCGACAACGCTAGTGGTGATCGCGTCGGTGCGACGCCAGTTGCCGATACCGAGGTAAAAGCGCCTACTCCACGCTCGCTTCCTGCGGCAACCCGTACGAAGTAGGTCGAGCCGGTGTCGAGTTGCGGGATACTGTACTTCAGGAGACCATCGGCGCCAGTAGCACGTGCAACCGCGGAGCCAAAGGCCCGAGGGGCCTGTCCCGGAACGCTCGTCACTCGAACGTTTGCAGTGGCGGTCGTACCGGTTGGTTCTAGAAGTCGATCGTTTGCTGTGAGCAGTGGGAACGCAGGGTTCACTCGCGGCACCTGTGACGTGAAGGTCACAGTCCACACGTATCGGCCCGCGGCATTGCCTGCTACTCTCTCGACACGGACTAATCCAACACTGGGCAGCAGCTCCAAAGCCTCCTGCATGTCAGCCGGGGTAACGTCCATCGGCAGAGGAATGGTGCGCCATTGCGTGTACAATTTCGCGCTAAACACCGTGTCCCCAGCGTACGTAGTTGCCGTCGTGCCCAGTGCATTAGCCAACGTACCAACGTTTTGGTAGTTGGCCGCGTCTGCAAGAGGAAGTTGCGACGCCGAGAAGGAGCCCGGGGTCGCTGATACCAAGTACGCCTGCTTGTTAAGAAACACCACGTCGCCTGGAGCTAACAACCCCGTCAGATCTTCACTAGTTTGGAGGAAGTTGGCGCCATGCTCGACGTCCACTGTCCCAGGCAGAAGTCGCCACGGATACAAGTCGCTCCCGTCCCCAAACGATAGTGTAAAGAGTCCCCCAGTGATCGCTCCTGTCGACTCCACCTTCTGAACCACTGGCGCCCCAAACAACGGCTCCGACGCTGCTTGTTGGTACCACTCAACCTGGTACTGCAGGACGTCAACCGAAGCTTCAGGCCACGATACCAACAGGGCCGTTCCAGGAGGTTCGGCCGCCGGATCATTCACAACGGTCACGAAGCTTGGCGCGGATGGTTTCCCACGTGGCATCTCCCGTGCTGGATGAGTGAGCACAGGCATTTTAGCGCCGACCTTACCATTCCCAGCGAACAAGCGCACGTACGTCCACTGGCGCGTGGCGAGACCGTCGATAGTGTATCGGAAAGCGCCGTCTGTCGCTGCTACCAACGTACTAGCTGCTACTGTCACTTGGCTAAGGGCGTCGCCATTTGCACCGCTGTCAAACTCTGGAGACGGATCCCACTCGATCACGTAGCTCGTGACATCCGCACCGCCAGTAAACTTTGGAGCGGCGTAACTTACCAGAAGAGAGGTGGGTCCAGCAAGGGTAAGAATCGGCGGCGCTACGATGTTGAACGGTGATCGTGGTGCCGAAG
>LGTU01001352.1:0-10320 GCA_001314425.1 Phytophthora pluvialis | reverse complement strand
AAGGTGAGCTCCGCTGGCTCTGTCTTGGTAGTCACCTCGCCTGGCTAAACTCTGTGTCTGCTCTGTCTTAATCCCCATGTCCAGACTTTCCCGACAGTTGATCTAACTCACCGCTGGCACAGCTCAGCGGTGGTTGTTTGCTACCGCTTCCCGCGCGGCTGCCGAGCCTGGCTGCCGCTGTCACGATGTCGCCGGGTCAGACTGACGGCGGCTCTCCACCGCCGCCGAGTTCGTCTTCCTCTACAGCTCTGATTTTGCGCGACTCGGATATCGCCAGTGTAGACAACTCGGCGGTCGTCGTTTCTGCACTCGGCGGGTCTGCTCATGATGTCGGTCGGGGTGAAGTTGAGGAGTCCGAGGACTCACGATCGCTCCCATCTCCCCCCGCTGAGCCCCTCGATTCGCCAGTCGTTCAAGTATGTTGTCTTGCTGTTGGTTGCCTAGTCATCCGAGCTGAGTCTAACTTGTTGTTGTTCACTTCCAGGCTAAGGTGCCCGCTGAACCTCCGCGACTCTGTAGTGTACCGAGCAGTGGACACTTGAAAGCGCCAGCGATAAAAGTGTTCGCTGGCCCTCGATTTCCCAACGCTCCACCCTTGGAGAGTCCGGATGAGCTCGACGAGTTCTTACGCAGCTCGTCGCCAAGTTCACCTCGCTCTGGGACTTCTCCACGCGATCCTCGGCCACGTCGTACTCCGCCCGCCAAGTTATCCAAGCCGAGTCCGCGCTCAATTCTGCGGACTCGCTCGAGCACGGATGGGGTTCCGCTTCCGACGGATCCTGTTCGGCAGACTCGGCGACGGACGGACGACCCCGCCATGCTTCCTGTGTCGCCGGCATCTCCCGACGTTGCNCCTCCGAAGAGTCTCATTTCCGCTGAGTTCCGCCGGGATGGGTTGATGACTGCTGGGATTCCTCCTTCGGTTTCCGCTGAGTCCAAAGACCAAGAACTCAACCCAAAGTCACCTCCCGCTGAGTCGCGGGACTCGGTGGTGGAGGACAAATCCGTCAACTCAGCTGAGATGACCGGTTCAGACTCGACCCCGCCAACTTCCATCGCTGAGCTGTGGAATCGACTCCAGGCTCGCGATGCGGATCGTTCGGTCGATGACCTGGATCGGACTCGGCTAGTGGCNTGCTACGGCCGCCTCAACCAACCGACTACGCTTCTCGGCGTGACCTTCTGGCCGCCCACTCGCCTCGTGAGCTGCTGTCCATGCTTCAGGCTGCTGCTCCAGCTCCACCATGTTCTTCCCAATAATTAGCTGAGCTTCGAGTTCTAGTCAGCAAACTGAGTCGGGAGAACCAGGCGCAAACTCGGCGCAAACTCGGCGCATGGACTCGGCTCTTGATGACTCAGCTCGGATGGAGCATGACTTGGCGACGGTTGTTCGGGAGCGCGATGAATGCAATAAGTCTGCTATTCGGAATACGGAGTTGATCTCTCCTTCCGGAAGAACGTAGTGCGGCTCGAATGTCAGACTCGTGACGCAACTCGGCAGCCTAATTGCCGAGCCGATTCGTCTCAAGAACGCATCGAAGATCTTCGCCGCCAAGTTCAAGCTCGAAACACCGATGTCGATCGAGTGGCTTCACAGCTTGTCGAACGAGACGTCGCCTACCCAGCTCTGCAGGGTGTGATGGCTTCGTACTTCTCCATGATCCAAGAAGCAGCTCGTATTGTGGCAAGCGGTGGTCCGACTCGATCTCTGCGCCTAGCGCAGGAGACTATTGAAGCCCAGCGACGGACTATTCTTCAGCAGAAGAATATCCTCCGCCATTCAGGGAGGATTACTGTTTCTGATCCTGCTTTGGCCATCGCCGCTGCTTCTGGTGTGGATGCCCCTGGGCTTTCCCCGAGTGATCTTCACCTGAACACTCAGTTGTGTCGGTTATTGGAGTCGCGTTGGCCGGAGCTGGCTCTGTTCAAGCCTGGCGATGCTCGGGAAATTACTCTCAGTATCAACTCGTACTCGCCTCCTGTTACTCAGCGGCCGGTGACTTCCACTCCCCCGATCACCAGCTCGATGGCCATTCCAACGACAACCAGTTCCAACTCAGCGGCCGCCTGTCCAGCTACGTCCCGCCGAGTTCCAGAAAGCCGGTACCGCAGAGATGGTCTTGTCCCCACGACAAGTCCGTCGGTGCAACTCTCTGCTGTTCCAGACTTGACTCGTTCAGGCGTCTCGTCGTCTTTGGAGCGTTCCGTTCCTCAGTTGGCAGCTGAATCTGCTGCTGCTGCGTTATCTTTGCTGAGTTCAGCTCACTCTGCTCAGTCGACTCAGCTTCCTCTCACTACTCAGCGATCTTCGTCACTGTCCCTAGCTCAGTCCAGCGTGGCGGTTAGTGTGGCGCACTCGACTCAGCCGATCGCTGCGCCTGGCGCTACTACCAAGGTATCAAGCGTTCGGAAGACGAAGAAGGTTAAGTCGAAGAAACCAACTCCCTCTCCGTCTCGCCGTTCTTCACGGGCTCCTTCCAAGGATGCCAGCGCTATCGGTCGGGTCCAGCTTGATAACTTGGAGGCGTCGGATTTCGATGTGTTGGGTTCGACTAGTGGATCCTCCCAAGTCATTGACGCGAAGTCTTCCCAGCAGCACAACTCAGCTTCTTCTACCATTGAGCTGAGTCCACCGGAGGATTCATCCGACTTGGAAGCGAATATTCCTCTGTCTTCTCGGCGGAAACGGACTCTTACTGATGCTCAGAAGAGCAAACTCCTCCAGGAGTTATTCTTGTCGAGTGAAGAGAGTGAAGAGGAGAAGGGTGAGGTTCCAGCTCCTCCAGTTACTCAGCCGTTGGTTCCGCCAAGTTCTCCTTCTGTCCCGCTGAGTACTCCAGTCGCTAATCCTGCAGTTCCGCCGAGTACTTCAGCGGCGACTCCTTCTTCTGGGGTTTCACCGGTTCTTTCTTCTGTTGCAAAGGCTAAGCGGCCACACCCGCCATCTCCTCGATTTCTTGTCAAGAAACCTCGAAGTAATGCGAAGTCGTCGGTTGTCTCCTCGACGTCGGCTGGTTCATCAGCGGGCAGACATGGAGCTGTTGCTACAGCCAAGAAGTCTGTAGTGAAGAGGCCTACGGCTCGTAAGACCGTGGTGACGCCAAAGTAAACTAAGGAGGGAAAATCAGCCAAGTCAAAGGGTCAGCTGAGTTCCGCGCCCTCTTCTGCGGCTACTTCTGCACAAGTCCTTAGTTCCGCGATGGCTCCGCCGCCGAGTTCAAACTCAGCGGGTTCGACAACAATCACGGGGCAGCTTCCAGACGTGCTGGCTTTTGTCAATCGCTCAGCTGAGACGTCGAGCTGCTCAAGCTGCCACTCGTGACTCTCGAGTGTTTCCTCAGATGAAGATGCGGCGCAATCCGCCGTTTTTTCATTTCGGAGCTCGGCGATGTTGGGACAGGATCCTCAAGTCGTGTATCGTGCTCGTTCAGATGGAGAATGTGGATGGGAAAAGCTACGTACGACCGACACCGTCGTCGATGGAAGGTATTGCTGCATTTGCCGACGTCTTCTCTCCCCCAGCATCCTTGTCAACAGTTGAGGGCCAAGTTTCCCAAGGGACCTTTCTTCATGTCCGACGATGTCTTGGATCGAGTCCGTTCTCGTGGTCTTTCTTCTAAATCAACTCAGCTGGTGGAGATCATCGCTGAGTGCATGCTCAAATGTCGAGGTGAGCATCCCGACTGGTTGAAGATTTTCATTGCACTGTGGGAACGTATGCACTGGATTGTCGATTCCAGTGTGGTGTTCGGCTTGCATCCCACTCTGCATCCGGATCTTACTGCAGCCGAGCTCGAATTGATACTCAACTTGTGGTTGAATTACAGTCGGGAACGAAAACGTCGAGGTGACGTTTTGCGCGCTTTGTTGGAGAAGATGTATCGTGTGTTGTACGAAGCTGCTTCGTCGAGTGACTCGGCGGGTCCAGCCCCTATCCTGGACTCGGAGCTCTACTTCGACCCGCCGTACCCGTTTGCTCCACCTGCCAATCTTCCCTGGTCCCCGGAGTCAGCTGACTGGTCATCGACTGTCGCTGATATCGATCGTGAGGAGCCTTGGCGTGCTTGGTGGCTTCGTCAGCCTAGGTTGCACCCATACAACCAGTGCTTCCTCCCACTTCATCCCGAGTTCCCAGTGTTTGCTCTAGCCGAGTTCGACCACGAGCATGTCGCGGCTTCTCTCTCCGAAGACATCGACGAAGCCGAGCCGAGTCCACCGCGTTGTTCTCCTCACGCGCTGACTCCTGCCAACCGCGCGGGACTCAGTATCTTCGAGAACGCTCTGGACGACGCTGAGTTCTGACTGCTCTCTTCCGGCCATTCTCCCAGCTGAGTAGTTTTACCCGTTCGTAGCTCCTAAGACTCAGCTGAGTTCATTTCATATATAATTTCATGTAAGTGGGTTCAGTAATTTTCACGATCCACCAAGCCTGTACCTCTTCACTTGGTGTCGGTCAACGTGCGGTGCTGTGGTTATTAAGTCTCTGCACCATTTGTAGACGATTTTCTCGTCTCTTCTGTCGCAAGTAATCAAACAACAGGCCTCCATAGGAGAGATTTGCTAGCGGTTCCCATGTTGGTTCGTCATAGCCAATCCACTTCACCTTGAAAAGTCTTCGGGTCCGATCTGTACTCGTCGAGAGCGGCATCTTATCATCCAATATAGCTTCAACTTCATATTTGTCTGCATCCTCGCTGACTTCCCAGCTGTCTTCAGGAAGTAATTCCTCGTCGAAGTCGAAACGTTGTGCTTCGCTCAGCTCGTCTACCAACGTCGCCGTTGGTCTCGTTTCCGGATCGGCTACTGCTTTCAGCCGAGACACATGCACCACAGGATAGAACCGGTAACCACTCTTGTCGGGTAGTACGAGTTCGTACGCAAATTCTTCAACCTTCTTCTTCACCCGGAATGGACCGTGCCATCGGTGGGCTAGTTTCTTCTTCAAGCCAGGTTTCACCCGCTCCACGAACAGCCACACTTGGTCTCCTGCTTTGAACAACAATTGTTGTAGTCCAGCTGAGTTGGCTGTCGCTTCATCTTCGTCTCCAGCTGAGTCCATCGCATCTTCCGCTGAGTTCTCTGTATCTTCCGCCGAGTCCCTCGCGCTTGGAATAGCTCTTTGTTCTCTCTTGCTGAGTTTAGCGTTGTGCTCTCTCGCCCGCCGAGCTTTCTCCGTTAGCTGGTATTCCTTCGCTAGTTGGAGAGCGATTTCTCGTTGACGATTTGCTTTTCAGCGCCATTGCGTGGCCTCCGCTAAGTTGGCAGGATCATTCTTAATAATCGACGTCATTGCCGTCAGGGTGGACTGCGAGTCCCAGTCGTGTACGAGATAAAACGGAGTCTCCCACCGAGTTGTGCCTCGTGAGTTGTTGATAGCATATACCATCTTCTCAGCGATATCATCCCAATCAGCCTGCAGAGGATCCTCCACATAAACTCGGACTGTCTGGATCATTGTTTTAACCGAACGTTCCTGTTGTCCATTTGCTTGAGGCCGATAACTCAGCGTAGCTCTGGATCTTGATTGCATCAACTCAGCGAATGCTTGGAAGACTTCACTCATGAATCGTGGGTCTCGATCGTGTCGGATTAGCGATGGTGCTCCAAACCGTCGGAAGACAGATTCTTCGAACGTTTTAGCTACTTCCAGTGCTCCAGTGTCGCTCATCGCCTTAGCGATCACATATCCAGTGAAGTGGTCTTGAAAGAGAAGCAAAGCTGTGTTACCTCGCTGAGTTCTTGGAAGCGGAATAACAAAGTCCATTGACATCATCTGAAATGGTCGGTCGGACACCACATTTCCTGGCGAGAAACCTCGCAGTTGGGATTTGCTTTTGCTCGTGCTACAGTCTTCGCACCTCTGGACATGCTTGACTACATGCCAATCCAGTAGAACTCGGCTTTCACCCTATGGAAGGACCGTACAATGCCTTGATGTCCGCCCTCGATCGAATTGTGGCAGCTCTGGAGCACTTCATCGACCATGGTGGTCGGAACTACTAGTCTTAACGTCAGGTCATCGCCATTGGACTGAGCTCGGCTTCGTCGTTGCTCTAAGTAGTAAAAGAGTCCGTCCTCGCTGAGTACGAAGTTGTCGGCAATTTTGCTGACATTCTGCGTCCGTCGGTGTGTAAGACCGTCGAGTTCGCCTTGGAGTACTGCTTTCACGTCTGCCCACTTTGCTTCTTCCGACTGAGCTCTAGATATACGTCTTCGTCTTTCAGCCTGCACGACCATTGAGTCCATGTCAGCTGAGTTGAACAGTCGATTCTCAGCCACTTCTATCTGAGCTTGTCCTTCGACTCGGCGCACTGGTAGGTTCCGTCTCGTTGACTCATAAGAGCTGGCTTTCGATGTTGGACTCGGCTCTGGACCCCGAGATTCGTGAGCTGAGTTGTTCGGACTTTCATCCTCGAAGTGGACTCGGCGGGTTTGATTCCTCGTCATGACTGTTACCTGAGCCGAGTCTTTAGAGTGGTTCGCTGAGTTCTTTTCCACATATAGGACTTCCGCGATCCTGTTCAGAGTTCTGAGTTCAGCTTTGCGGGGTTCGTTGAGAACTACCCGACCAGCTTTATTCTCCAATGCTTCAGTAGCGAGGGAGTCAGCTGCCGTATTATAGTATCTTACTACATGCAGGTAGCGAATTGAACTCAACTTTGCGGTCAGGTCTTTATGGCGCGCCAACTCAACTTGTAACGATTCCTTCTTACATGCGATCACCCCCATGGATTGCTGGATTGCAAGCCTGGAGTCGCCGACAATTATTAAGTCAGTCACCCCACGGTTTATGGCGGCCAGGACGCCGTTGTTCATACCGGCGTACTCGGCTGTGTTGACTGTGGTCGACGAAAGGTGCGCACTCGTAGCGATCTCAATGTTCCAACTTGGGAAGCTCCATAGTATCCATGAACAGCTTCCGTAACCTCCATACTTCTCAGTCTTAGCAGATCCATCAAGACAGAAAATATCCTTCGAAATCGCGCTGGACATGAGCATACATGAGTTCGGGGTCGAGCCGGACCGTCGCTGAGTTCTTCGACGGCGGAGCGATATGCGCTAACGACGCTTCGAATCCAATATGCGGTGTAATCGATGCTTGCAGCAACTGGGCGAAATCTACATCCCGTTCCCGGACTCGCTTCACCTTGAGGTGGTAAGGTGGTAGCAACACTGCGAAGTTCATCGCCCGTCCGTAGAGTGACTTGGATGTGAACACCCATTCCAGCGTGGAAAACCGGGTGTGGACGTGAAACACTTTTCCAGCCAGGAGCGCGTGGCCAATTTTCAACAAATGGAGCAAGGCCAGCACTTCCTTCTCAGCCGGATGGTAGTTGATTTCGTTCTCTTTGAGGACACGGCCACAAAACCGAACTGGGTGGAGCTTATCCTCATGAGGTTGCATAAGCGTGCTACTCAGCGCCCACTCGTTTGCAAAAAGCATGATGTGAACTTCTCTCGTCGAGTCAAAATGTCGAAGTATTGGTGCATGCGCCACCTTAGCTCTCAACTCAGCGAAGGCTGCTTTGGCAGCGCTGAGATCACCTCCAATCGTGAAGTCGTCTTCTTTAACTTGGTAGAGGACTGCTCCATACACTGCTAGGTTTTGGATGAACCGACTGTAATAGTTCAGTGCACCCAAGAACGCTTGCATACCTTTCTTGGAATTTGGAAATGGTAACTCAGCTATCGCGGCCAACTTCTTCGGATTTGCTGAAATCCCACTCGGCGTGACTTCGTGAGAGAGGAAATTTACTCGTTGCTGCACGAATATGCTCTTGGTGAAGCTAATGCTGATTCTGCACTCGGTGAACCGTGTCAATAGGCAGTCAAGTATGGCTAAGCACTCATCGAACGTCTTCCCTCCGAAGCAGATATCGTCCCAAACGATCTGCGTTGGAAGACAGGAGTGAGTATCGACTCATCGGGTTCTCCTCGGTTGAACATGTCACCGTCCGGCCCATCAACTAAATCCTGCACTGGGTCGGATCGAGCAATTGCTCTATGGTTAGCTTCGAATTTGGTAGCGGAACTCAGCGTGATTGAACTCAGCGGTGTCAAACTCAGCTGAGCCAAAGCAACGTCTTGTTGCTTCCGCTGAGTAGCCGTTGCCAACTCAGCTAATCGTACTCGTTCAGCATGCACACTCCAACCTCCTCGAGATTGGACGTACCCCCAGAGAGCATTGTCGATGAGACGTTGATATATCATGGGTGCATTCTTTAGGCCAAACGGCATGCGAAGCCACTCGAAATGGCCCAATGCACAGACAAACGCTGAGATCCGTCTCGCCCGTCGAGACATCATGACTGCCCAAAATCCGCTCGCCGCATCCAATGAACAGAACCACAAATAGCTTTCTAGCTCGGTGAGTAGGTCATCAACTAATGGCATCGCATACTCCATGATCGCAGTGATAACATTTACCATCTTGTAGTCAATGCATAATCGGATGTCAACCCCGTTCTTCTTGAGCACTATCACGATTGGTGAGGCCCCAGGACTGTTAGAGAAGGCAATCAGTCCTGCCTTCAGTAAGCCTTTCAGCAGGTCATAGAGCTTCGTCAGATGTCGTAGAGGTATCCGCCGAGCTCGCTGCTTAATCGGTTGATGGCCTTGTACATTGATATCACATACCGCGCCGTAGGCTGGCGGCGGAAGAGCGTTGCCACTCGCAATCATTATGCTCTCTTGTTCTTCAACACCGCCACCAGCTTTTGACTTTCTTCAGGAGTATGAGCTGCGCACACCACATTTGCGCTCGTATAGTCGAGAACGGTAGGTGTCAGATCAGTTAAATCTGGCAAGAACGCTAATGTGTTTGCATAATCTTCCAGATCAATCACACTTGCTGACATCTCGAACTCGGCGGACGTGGCTGTCTCTTCGCTGGCGGCTTCGGTTGTTTGTTCCTCACAGACTGCCATAGCTGCAGCGAACCGAAGCCGTAAATCTTCCTCTGGGTCATCATCCAAGGCTTCGTCACATATCTCGAGCTCATCGATGAGTACTCGATCCAATTCAGTCCGAGCAGTGCCCCTGTCGGGGTTAGCGTTGCTCGTGACTTCGTGACAAACTTGTGCAGCCTCGTCTAACAACTCTTTCATCGACTCGAGAGACTCTACAGCTGCTAAGTTCGAGAGCTTAGCTAACACAGCAGTGTCAGACTGTATGTCCACTGAATCCAAGATGTCGGTGAACTCAGCTGAATCCAGGGGTGTATCCGCCGAGTTGACGAACTCAGCTAACTCCGCTGGGTCCAAGGACTCAGCGAGCTCAGCTGAGTCTAATGGCGCATCCGCTGAGCTCAGGCTCTGGGTGGCCGCATCATCAGCGACTCTACCATCCGCTTCTGAACCACTAAACTCACCGATTCGTTCCCACCGTTGAGCACATGTCAGCTCAGCTCGTCCTGTTGGTGATCCTCTGTTCGGCCGGCTCATCCCTTTCTCAGGAGTACGGTACGATCGCCGCTCCATCGCTGGGGGTTGACGAGCTAACCATTCAGCATATAACTGTTGCTCTCTCCGGAGCAAGTCTTTATCCAGTGCTGACTCATACGCTAGGACTTGCCAGTCTCGGTATTTCGCTGAGTTTAGCCGGACATATCCCGAGCCAGGTGGTAATTCACCACGCGGCGCCCACAATACCACCGGAAAATGAGCCGAACACCATGTTAGCCTGCAACTCGTACTCGTGAGCATCACACGGATGGGTCCTCCACTTGTGTTGTGCGTCACTGTCGGGATCCAATCTTTCGTTCGTCGAACCCATAATTCGTGAGTCGATTCGTCAGGTTGACGACGTCTCAACTTGAACTCAGCTATCAGCCGACTTAGAATGGTCAGTATTTCCGAAGGACCACCTATAACATGACTACCATAAGACGGCGCGCTGAGTTCGGCGCTATTCGACTTGACGAGAGGGATGACCACTTCACCAGGTAGTTTCGCCGTCGAGTTGTACAAATCCAACCGGATACCAGCAGGAATCATGAAGTCTGTTCCCAATATCAGGTCAACTCCTGCGTGATGCGACATAATCCAAACCTCAAATTCATACACCATTTGCCAGCCGAGCATCACCTTCACCACCGCTCTCGACGTTATGGGAACCTTGTTTTTGCTAATTCCCTGAACGTCAATCTGCATATCCTTGTTCGCGTACCGCTTCAATCGCAGCCGCCTCGCGAACGTCTCGCTAATCGCAGAGACGTTTGCTCCAGTGTCGAGCAGAATCTTCGTCCGCTCGTCATTCACTGCTCCCAGCACGAGAGCGCGCATGCGGACTCGGCGATCAAACTTTTGTGCTGACCACCAC
>LGTU01001350.1:0-12205 GCA_001314425.1 Phytophthora pluvialis | reverse complement strand
TATACCTTGTAGTCGTCCCACATCTCGGTGGCAATCATGTTGCGAAGCTGCTTCATCGAAGCTTCGTCGGCATCGTCTACCTACGCGGATATCGTTCCATATGAGACGCCGCGACTCGATCATCACCGACGGCCCCACATACGGTAATGTGGGCGACTCGAACGACACGACTGACAGAAAAAGCACAGATTGACGAAGACGCGGGCGTCTCATCGGAGTCGTCGGGTGAAGGCACGCGCACCCAAAGTCGCCGAGTGANCACCTCAAGGCCCTCGTCAACGTGAGACCAACGATGGAGCTACAAAGCGTCATAAGCACGGGTGAGAAGACGACAGAGGCGATCCTAGAGCTTGCCATCACTCACAAAACACTTGCAGATGCAAGTATGGCTCGTCAAACACGACCGAGCAAGTCTGACGTGGCGATCAAACTGTTCAAAGACGAGCTAGGAGCAACAATTGGAGTTGCTGGCCGCTTTCGGTTCATTCAGCTNACAGCGGAAAGCACAATCCACTGTTTCATTCCAGCGGAATTGCAGTACGCAGCCTGAATGCATGATAGGCCCAGCAACATCCGCATGAAGAAGACCAGTAAAGCTCACACAAGGACACCCACTACTGAAAATCGTTGCGCGGGCACACTAGCTGAAGTGAATGCCTCAACGAAGCGATTCCCGTAGGGTATTGAATCCTAAATCTACATGTAGTCGAGAAAGGATTCAAAACGCTACGGGAATCGATCCGATACTCAATAATAGCATGAGATAAATGCATCGGCGTTTGTAGATTGTGCAAACGACACGAGAGTGGGTAGAGGAGAAAGTTGGCTATTAGTTTCCTGTACAATAGTATACACTAGTTGGTAGTACAGTAGTTGGGCCACAACAATCAGTATTGTTCCCGCACCAAATAACTGTATTGACAATCGCAATACTTTTTGTTCTTGTGTCCTCCGAGTATATATATTCGGCTCTCTTAGTTGCTGCTTCTATCTACGGTTTCTCGTCTGTCGGCAAATTCATCGGCGCCAGACACTAGCGTGTCAAAATCTTCCTCGAGGCGTAAATGGCGGTTCTTGCCTCGTTGCATTCTCGAATCTCATCTTCCATGCTGCCAAGTACGCATCCAACTTCAATTCTAACCACAGCATGGCGTGCTTAACTGGTGTTTTTGATGTCAAACCCAATCATCCAGCTTCCTTCGGCGTGTGCATCAGCCCTGGAGCTATCACGGGCTCCGCCGAGTTCGTCAGCTGGATTCCGCTAGTTTTGCAGCGTGCAAGCATTCTCGTGCTGCAAACTCCACCCGGAAGATCCAGACAGCTCTACATTTTGCACGGACGAATGCTGCACTTGTTTTTCGCATGCATACACAGTTCTAGCTAGCTAGCTGCCTTACGTCTGCACCTTGAGGTCGATGGCGGCGCCATCGCTGTCGCTACCGCCCTCGCTCTCTTTCCTGCTGGCCTTCGCTGCCTTCGCGTTCGCCTTGGACGCGAGCGACGAGCTGCTGATGCTGGTGGTCGCGGGCACCATGAACAACAGGAAGAGCGGTACGACTTTCGCCACGCTGCGGATGGTCACTGCAGCAGCGAGACCCGTGAAGTTGGTCTTAGAGATCTGCAGGTAGCTGCACAGCCACGAGCCACCGTACGAGGCCACGGACCACGAGAAGTTGTAGATGGACATGAGCAGCGCGAACATGGTGCCCTCGATGCCCGGCGGGCAGATCTTGGCGCAGAGCACGAGCGACGGCATGTGCTTGAGTCGAGCCACGACGTCCGACAGGATCTCGTCGCCAAAGATGAAGAACCGGTCGCCGATACCGAAGGCCACATTCAGGCGCGAGACGAGCACGAACTCGGCCAATGACACGCAGGCCGAGGCCAACTGGATACGGAAGAACATGCGGCGGAACGGCATGTCCCGGAAGTAGGCGTTGTAGAGCGCGGTGGTGCCCAGCAGCGTGAAGCTGCCCACCGTGGAGATGAAGCCCAGGAAGGACTTGGAGAAGCCCAGCTCGGCAGTCTTGAAGCTGAACATGGCCTCGCCCACACTGGGCGGCAACGCATTCGACAGGAAGATCCACAGCATGGGGCGCCAGCAGATGGGGTCCACCACCACGGATGCCAGGGCACGGCACTGGTCCTGCACAGTTTGGAGGAAGCCCAGGTCTCCTTGTGGCACAAACGTCTCCTCTGGGATCTTGATGGAGATGAGCACCACGCACAGCGGACCCGCCGCTGAGAGGAAGAACACACCGAGCGGACCGAAGGTGTTCAACGCGTAGCCCGACACCATGGAGCCCAGCACAGAGCCGACCGACAGCGAGATCCACGAGAGCGTCTGTAGGTTGCCGGCCATGTCCTCGCGCTCACTGCGAGCAGCTTCCACGACTTTTCCATCGATGACCACGTCGCAGAACGCGATGCCGAGACTCGCGACCACGAGGGCCGCGAGAGCGCTCTCGTAGGTCGTGATGAGGCCGGGCACGGAGAGCGCGAAGTAGGCGGCGGCCGAGATGGCGCTGAAGATGAGCAGGTAGGACTTGCGGCGCGTGCCCCAGATTGGGACACTGTCCGACAGCATACCGTACAGCGGCTTGATGATCCACGGGATGGCGGCAGTGGCGCGTAGCGACTCGGACTGCGCCGGGGGCAGCGCCAGCGTCTCGTTCAGGTAGTAGCTCGTGCCCAGAGAGCAGAGCGTGCTGCGGATGCCCTGCGTGAAGTAGACGAAGAAGATCTGGAGCAACAGGCCGTCGCCGAACTGCAGGCGCATGGACTTCCACCAGTGGCTCACAGCCTGCAGGCTGGAGAGCGTCGGCGTCTTCTTCTCCCTCTCGGGGGCGGATGAGTAGCCGTCGTCGTCGTCTGCGGCCGCGGAGGAGCTGTCGAAGGTGCTGGCGGCGCTGGGGCTGCTCGCGCCGCCGCTCTCCATGTCGGAGGACGCGTCCGCCTTCTTGTTGCGCCCGCGGATGCCATCGGCGCCTGGGGGCTGCTGGTCTGGAGAGGAATCCGCCATCGATGGTGCTGTCGCCACGAGGATGATCTGGGAATGCTGACGTACATAGAGTCAGTTTCACCCAATCAATAGCAGTCAAAACTGCTGGAAGTGCTCAATACATGTACATGTACCGGTACTGGAATTTGTCCAGGCAAATGCATTGCGGTCATGCATTCGCTTGAGCTGTATATAATAACGAACGTTAAAAGGTTGGCATGAAAGTATGAGAGTTCAATGCCCATGAAGTCATTCCAGAACTCTTGCGTTCTCCGTAGTTGGGGCGGTTCATCAGCGATAGAACTTTTTTAGAAGGGTTAACCTGCTCGAGTCCTGTTGCGTAATAGAAGTTGTAGACAGCGCTAGTGAGGATATGTTTGTAGGGGTGATGAGAGTGCTGCCGCATAAGCTTTTGATTTTCTGTCAAAGCGAACGATGCCATCGGAACTTCGTTGAAGACCATCAACTGGCCCGATTGGCACGTCGCGACGCTGCCACGCACAACTTCTGTTATCAATCCAACCAGCATTTTCACGGGGGCCGCCTGCATCAACGACGATATTCGATAAGCTTCGGTCAGCTCTCACTACAGCACGAAGATGACGACCCGAATATTTCCGGTGATCTTGTATTTTAAAATACCAGCAGTCCCAGCTTGCCCAAACTAATTTCGCTGGGTACGGCTGCAGATATCAAGGACGGTAAAAAAAAAACTACCAAAGACCGTTGGTACAACACCGCAGAAGAAGGTCAAGATGGTCATGAGTTTCAACGCGCTGACGTTCAGCTCATGGGCAACGAGGAGAGTTCGAAACAGACAATCGTGGATAAAACCAAGATGTGTTCGCGTCCTATTGCCAACTTGTCAATAGGACGCGAACACATCTTGGCAAGGGGTACGTACAAACAAATGGTATGGCCATAAGGATGACCATAGTTTAGGTCCATAATGGATGGACGCAGCCAAAATGGATAACCGCCATAGTCCTCTTTACAAACAGTAAGATAGAATCCGATGGCGTCCTACTAAACGATGTGCGCGTATCGTTTGACAAGCTACTGGAGACGTTCAATGCTGAAAACACTTGCTCTAAGAATCTTACTACAACGGCAATAGATGTGTGAGTACAAGTGCGTGAATATAGCGTGAAGCCCACCCACATCTGACGATGTCGAACGACAATGTTCTCAAGCTGGGTGAGTTTACACTGTCGACACCAACGGAACTGGAGGTCGTGCTGTTTCTTCACTTCGCTGTGGGATATGTCGCCATTGCACGTGTAAAGAAGCAAGAAGTGAAACCAGGACGGGTAAGCGCCAGCATACACTGTTCGAGCGGGAGATAGTTGCTAGCGGGCACCAGTAGCGGTGTTTGTAGTACGTATATGGGAATTTATATAATGGACAATGGGCCCATCATGGATGGAAGCGAGATTTGGACCCTGTCATTGACAACCAGACCAAAAACTACCAGGAAGCTATTAACTAGGGTTAAATAGACTACCTTCACAACGACAACCAGACCGCCTCTTCTCATCGCTGAGTGCCCGGAGGGAGACATGTTCGCCAGTATGCTGATGACTATAAGATGCGGGGTATCCGAATCTCAACTGGATTGAGTGAGTCACTTACTATCATTATGCGCCAAAGATTGGTGGTCCACCAGAGTCGCCCCCACTCGAGTCAGGTTTAAGACGCCACCGGCACCCACCATGCTGTGGGAAAGTCTGCGCACACTTTATCACTTGCCATAGATACATACGCTGGAGCTCGAATGCACCAGTTCCATTTGTCTCTAATGTTGCGGTCGTTTTTTTTTACAGCCTTAAAATCTGATTCGTTCGCTGCAGCAAGCTTCACACGTTTGAAGATGCTGGGTCGTTCGAACTCGGTATGTTATCTGCGTAGCTCGGGTGCTCCATAATCGATAGAATCGTAATATGCTCGCCACTCCGAGTTCCATTTCGGGAGCTCCTCCGATTGAAATCCAGCGAGGCACATTCGATGTGCAGTGCGACGCCGTGAGCACATGTGTCGGAGAAATGAGGATTCCGCCACAGCAGTTCACGCTGTTTTCGGCTGTCTGGAGGCCAGCGACGTATGTCATCACTGGGCACAGTCTCAGGATAAGCATTCGCTCAGCACCGTGATTGTATGCGCTGGCGAGTGGAGGGACGCAGAGTTAGAAGAGCGATAGAGACAGCGATTTCGGTTACCGCCTTCAGAGCAAAAGAGATGGCATTCAAAGTTGCAGAGTGGCGTGGCAACTACTTGTGTTGATGACAATGCGGGGTAGTTTCTTGAATCGGAGTACAGTACTCCAAGGTCTGAAGTAGAAATCGGCAATCAGCAACCCGTTATACGTCAGCTCCACTCCACCGAAACATACATGATACATTGACCATTCCTTTCAGTGCACTACTTGGTGGTGATGCCCTGCTCCCGGAGTCTGTTCACCCTCTTGCTGTGTTTTGTCGAGTGTAGGCCACGAAGCCGGGAACACAGCTGAGAAGAAAGCGTCCTCGATAATGCCAATGCACACCATCAGGACAACATAACTGAACAGAATCATGTAGCTATAGACGTAGATCTGCCCGATCCACGGAGTATACGCGACATCGTTGAATGTGTTGTGGATTTCGTCACCATTCGCCACGGAAAATAGTGTGGTGGCCGTGGCGCTCGCGCTCTGGAATCGAGGCACCTTGGCGCCGAACATGACCGTTCCGAACAGTACAAACCCAACAAAGATGGGTAACACGCCAACAAGGAACTGCACCACTCGTGGTAAGCCACGCCGCAAGGTGAGTCCGAGAATGTGAAACCGCGCGCTCACTTGCAAATACCGCACGAGGCTGCCCCACTGCAGCGCACAGCAGGAGGCGAACGTGAAGCACAACGTATCGTTCAATGAGAGTCGGTAAGCGTGGCGCCACGTAGCCAGCAAGCACACCACCGTCACGAAATTGACAGCGAGGGCGAACCAGAACCAGAAATCCTTGGCAGCCCCATTTCTCAGTGCGAGTGCGATCGGGTGCTTGTCAGCGTTTCGAGAGTAATCTGGATGCTGAGCAGCTTTCGTCTTTATATCAGCCCACTTCAGCGAGAACTCGACTGCCTGGTACAGGCAAATCACCATCAGCGTGATCCAGTTGAACGCCACACTAGTGTCCAGCAGCACTGGCGGCATGTCTTCCCCCTCTTCCCTCCTCCTCCTTCCTCCATCCAGTAGCGGCACATGCACCAGATCGTAGTTCATCGTCACCTCCAGATGGCCCTGGTTCAGCAGGTCGTAGCGCACGACGACCGTCCACTCGTACAGCTTTTCCTGCTCCATCCCGCCCCCCGCCCCCTCCTCCTTCCTCTTCGAACCCACCACCAGTTTGAGCTCCATGGCGTCCAGTTCATCGAAGAACTCTCTCGTCTCCTCCTGTCGTGCAGCGTCCGTCCCCATCCGCAGGGGCGCCGGCCACTGCTCGCTGGCCGAAGCGTTTGTGATATTGTAGAGCGCGTCCAGCGGCTCCTCGCCCATATCCGAGCGCACGGTGAGCAGTGGGGGCGGCAGCAGCAGCTGCGTCTCGTTGACGTAGACCAAGTACGAGTCCAGCGCCACGTCCGCCAGCTGGAAGTAGTTGCGCACGGCCCCGTGCAGGTGCTGGCGCGTCTCCTCGATGGTGAAGAGCGCGCCGACGGGCAGCGCCGAGGCCCGCGCCGCGAAGCCCCCGGCGAAGAACTCGTCGTCCACGTTGGCCGCGATCTCCTCCTCCACCTCCAGCAGGAAGTGGGGCAGCGTCTCGAGCGTCGACTCGCCCGGCGCGATCTTCCTGGTCACGTCCACGTAGAAGAGCAGGCGCACCCAGTCGTTGGCCACCACGCGCTGGAATGGGTGCAGCGCAGCGCCCAGTTCAGAGCTGCGGGACGTCAGCAGCAGCGCCGCGCACACGTGCAGCACCAGTCGGAGCAGCGGCAGCGACCGGAACTTCATCGTGCCTCAAAATATTCCGTTGTGGAGGGAATGGTGGCATCATTGAAGGACGCATTCTTTTGATTTGGTTATGAATCGAGTTGAAGTAGAGGGACAATCACGTCACCCTCGGACCCTCGGACACTCGACACTTGAGAGAAGATGCCACAGCAACTTTCACGTCCACATGTGTCATCCTTTGCTCAGCTCACTACACCGACCATAACACCCTGCCAGAATCGCCCACACACGAGTTCTAGTGTGTAACTCCACTGGCACAGACGATGCTCGCAGGCTTCATCTCTCACGAGCAGGACGTCGACGCGCTGCAGCTCATGCGAGTAATTTCCATTGACTTCGGCATCTGTGCCCCACCCCATCGTAAGTAGTAAATCTTAGAAGATTACACGGGCTGTTTTTTCGTAGCTTTACTTAACAGACAAGGGTGCGCCGCTTAATCTGGGAGGTGCTGTAAAATTGTGTAAGGTGTTGCATCGTTGATATTGCTATTTACTCTAGCAATAAGCTTAGAAACGTCAAATTCGCCCGTCAAACCACTGCAGTCTATGCTCTCGTCTCCTATTTAAAGGTCTAGGAGGATTTTTACGACGGCTACTTCCTTACTCGAGAGTTTACCGTTTTTTTCTGCAGACTCAAGCGCTTCCTTGGGGTGACTTGCCTTGAGCTCCGTTAAAATTTTGGCGGCACGCTTTATCTCGGCGACATGCTTCATCTCTTTTTTTTCCAGCTTCGCGATGATAGCTGCGATGCTCCCAAACTTCTGCTCTCCTCGCTCTTCATCAGCGGCTGCCAAGTCAGGATCTGTGACCCGAAGGAATCTCTTCCGGGAGTCACTACTGATCACAGCATCGGCCGCGCCGTCGGGAGTGGTCTTCGACAAGAGCTGAGACTCGTCGGCATTCGTGAACGCTGCGACGACACTGCTGCGAGCGACGACCGCGACTGCAAGCGCAACGTAGAATATACTGCGCATGATTGTGGTGGTGGTGAGGGAGGGGATTCTGCTGGATGGAGGGGTCTTGTGTTCTTGAAAGTGAGATGTGAAGTGACAGCCGACCATTCATTCGTGTGTACCGTGGACCAACATGCCAAAGATGGGGACCGATGGCTCACACTGACACCAAAGTAAACAATAACAGCTGTAAGCAACGCGTTGGCTTTGGATAGCCTGTCGTCGAGCAGCTCATCTTCCACGGTCTGTCACGAACTCCGTCACGTTCACCAGGAGTCGGACTCCGACTTGGAGTGTGCTACAAATGATTCAGTGCGGCAATCACTGAGGCGCTCAGTCAAAAGAGTGTCCCAGCGGTCTGAGCCAGTCCGCAGGACTCTCATTGTACAAGGAGGCATTATACTATTCAAGTAGATTCAACGCTTTTCGCAAAATGTAAGTAGATTGCATCAATCTACTTATAAGTAAAGTAGTCGACTCATAAGTAGATTGATGCAATCTACTTACGTTTTGCGAAAAGCGTTAAATCTACCTTAAAAATGGTACTTGAATAGTATAGATCCTCATTGTGCAAGTCAAGTTTGCACTACAAAGCCTCTCGCTGTGCACCATATGCTTCGATCGTCGGTTGTCAAGTTGACAATGTCAGCCAATGATTATCATGCGATGTGTCTTCAGCAAATAGCGTCTGTGCAATTCTTTCCCATGTTTTCCAATGGAACTGAGTAAGTGCATGGTTCAAAGACTTTGTAAAAGATAATTGCGGCAAACTCGTAGGGCATATAGAGTATTCTTCGTAGTACTTCGTACAGTACTAGTACTTCAGAAGTACTCGTCTGGGCTTGTCTGAAAGCAACACGGCAGCAAAATAAAAGGCCGGGTCCGTACATGTACACAAATATTTGTGGTAGATAACATTACAAGCTTGGTTTTAGTATGGTTTACCATCACCCTAAGAGTGAGAATGCAAGAAGCAGGACAGATGTCATCTCCGGTGATCCGCAAAGGCAGTCTCCTGCGAGAAAACACTTCTCTCACCTGGTTTTGAAGTGAGTTACATTAATGTCATTTAGCTCTACCTAACGCCACCTAATGTATTCTCTCAATTGGCGAGAAAAGGCTCGGCTCGCTGGAAAAAGCTCGGCACTGGGCCCGCCTACGAAAATACCTCGCGGGTTTGCTACAGCTACGCGGGCTCGCAACCGCTCGCCTCCGCTGGTGTTTTCTATATCACATTCACCCCAATCCCAAAAAACTGTGTACGAGCGGAGCCACGCCCATAGAAGATGTCTGTCGTCGAGCAGCTCATCTGCCACTGGCAGATGAGCTGCCACGTACTTCAAACCTACCACATACTAGTACCGGATAAATTGTCGCCACTTTGAGAGTTACGGATTTTTTTGTAGATTTGCGAGGGATTCGCCAAAGACCGCTTACAACGGGTGATATCAGTAAGGTAGTCTATCATTGACTTTTGAGTGAATCTCTTCCTACAAGACTGATGCTTCCGTAGGTTACCGAGAAACTGATGTCAGCATATCCGCCCTAACTTAGTCGAACGCCGTGCTCTCGTAACTGAAGACGTCCTCTCTTTCTTCGCCGCTCCTGTACTCCCGAAACCTTTCACCCGGACGCCCAACCTGGACTGAAAGCATACCACGCAGTTGCAGCCTACGCTTTTCGCGATAGCGCTTCCGAACAGCAAGTCCATCGGCCGCTGGATGCACTTCTGCCCTCGACCAACGTTCCAANCGTCTCGAATGTGCCCTCGGACGTGAATCTACATTCGATCGAACTCAATTGGCGCGAAGTTCGTCAGCTTTGCGATATTCGACGAGTCCTCACGTAGAAAACAGTGATGTACAGGCGATGGCGAATCGCCTTCGTCGTCAGAGTGATCGATACACGCCAGGCACGCTTTCCCGTCGCGCTTGGCGGTCAGCATCAAGCTGAGCCAATGCGGAGACTCCTTGGCCGACTTGGCCACGTGGTTAGGCGCCTGGCTCGGGAGAAGTTAGGGAGCTCCCTTAGCGGATCTCCCGGGTAGAGAAAGTTACAATGCTAACACGGGTTTTGCACTCTGCCCACTTTGAAGCGACTAGACGATTTATCTGGCGATCCGAATCTTTGAGTTTCCGAGTGTTCTTTGTTTTTTTTAGCATGAGCACACGCATACAAGCGATACCGGACCTCGCCCTTCTCGTTAAACGCTAGCTAAACCCGCAATACGCTGAAATTATGGTCTTTCGTCCACTTGTGAATTGCTTTCTCTGCGTTTTGCTCGGTGTAGTGGTTTTTTTTCGTAGAAGCAAGCCTAGCCCATTCACCGGGCGACGTCCACAGACAGACGTCGCCAAGCTGGCACTATGACAGAGTAGAAGTAGAGACCACTGCGCGACCGACAGAGAGGTCGTTGGCAGAAGGCGCTTTTGCAGAAGGCGCTGACAGAGAAGTCGCCGGCACAAGCCGCTGATACCGCTAGAAGAAGCGATCACTTTTGAGTTTTAACTCCAAACCATCAACAGAGCTTTGATTTGCCAGGAAGTGCCAGCTTCCCTCGTAGTGTTCCGAAACCTACTACAAAGATATCTTTAGTTGCGGGTTAACCACAGCTAGAAGGAGAGGAGACGGAGACTGATCTCCCAAAAAAGAGGGAGATTTAAAACCTCAAGAGATTGTCTCTCGAGGTTTTACGTCTCTCGTCTCTCGTATTTAAGGGGAGAGAGACGTACTTAATGAGGGAGATCCTTCACGAGTACAGTCGTTTTTGGCATGGATATCTCTCGGTATCCTGTTAGACTGCATAAACATTGTTTCTATTGTTGGTTCTATGTTGTTTTAGCAACATATAAAATTGTCAGTTTCGATATGTTACGAACTGATTTAATAAGGTTTTCCACTGTATGAGGACAATAATTGAGACAGAATTATGGAGATTGTAGTTTCATCTCCTGTTTGGCCCGGGAGACGGTAATCCCGGTAAAACCGACTCCCCTTTTCCAGGGGAGACAGTAATACCGATAAAACCGCCTCCACCCAAGTCGTCTCGTCCGAGGTGTGGGGTTAACCCTTCTAGCCCGGTATTCTGGGAGAGTGGCTCCGTACACAGTTTTTTTTGGAGGGGGGTGAATGTGATATAAAAAAAACACCAACGGAGGCGCGCGGTTGCGAGCGCGCGTAGCCGTAGCAAACCCGCGAGGGGTGCCCGCGAAGCAGGGCCGCGCGGTATTGCGTAGGCGGGCCCAGCGCCGAGCTTTCCAGCGAGCCGAGCCTTGTTCTCGGCTGGTAAGAGAATCGTTTTCTCGCAGGAGCGCAGCGGAGCAAAGCCATCCACCGGAGATGACATCCGTCCTGCTTCCCGCTGCTTCCCGCAGTCCCACTCTTAGGGTGATAGTAAACCATAATTAAACCAAGCTTGTAATTTTATTGACATAAAAACTGTGTACGTAGTCTCTGCCGGTATTCTGTATCCTACAGAATAAGTATTATCACAGGATTTAATATCCAGCAAACTTGGCTGCGACCTAGAACCTCGCATATAACTTTTTGTATGGGTGATGACCAGGCGAACGTTCCTGTCGGATGAGCGCGGGGTAGATAGCCGGGGATTATGCTGTGGCTATAGAATGACGAGTATAAACACCTAACAGGTTTGAAAATCCGGGTGAAAGCCGAAAACGGCCGCGTGTCAGCCACTCCTTTCTTCCCCTCATTTCGGAAACGATGAGCAGCCCCGGAGAGAAGATATTCAAGTAGCTGTGGCGCGAGCTATGCAGGGAAAGATGGAAGGCCCGTAAGCTTACAGGTATGGCCAAAGACCATCGCTGCGTGAAGGCAGGGATCAAGGGTAGTCTGGATGAATCAAGACGAGGGACAGACTTCTTTGAGGGTGCGTGGTCCCGCTCCATATACTATGGTATTTGATCTAATGGTAAATTTGTTTCCCAGGTGAGGCTGAACTGATGGCATTCGGACGTCGTTCCGGTCTCCTCGATATTCTAGCTTACAGCGGACTCAGTGCGCGTATCTCCGCGCGAGGCCCGGTTGGCAAACAAGCTTCGTACGCGGCTATAGGCCAGCAACCACCACGCGACCGTGAAGCGGCGCCGACGCCAAGCCCGACATCTTTAGCGACAGCTACGACTCCGACTACTGGCGCAGTTGCTGTTAGCCCTTCTCAGTCTGATCGAGCTGCTACACGTGCTCATGTTTCGACGGCGGTCGTCGCAACGATGGTGGAGGAAACGTCAGCGACAGATGATACGAC
>LGTU01001349.1:0-14326 GCA_001314425.1 Phytophthora pluvialis | reverse complement strand
TACATCCGCCACCCGATCGCCGACAGTTCCGCTGATCTAGGCCTTCCACATCCTCCGCGAGACGTTAGCTCCATCGATCCTCTTGTCAGCATTCTCCCTGTGATAGATCCACAACCTTGACCTCAGATCTGATCATCCCGATCCAGGACTCCAGATCCCAGATCCGCAGATCCGATCCGGAGTAAACGTACCTTGATCTGCCTCACTTGATGCCGATCTGGTCTCACGCCGTCCTTCTCGACCACCACGCACGTCCGGGCAAGTCCACGCCGCTATGCATCATCCGGCGGGTTCGCCTCCTTGCTCTTCGTCGTAGTCTGACCTTTGTATAGCGAACGGACTGTGATCTGGGGTAATGGGTACATGATTTCAGCCAATGACCCCTGATCCAGAACAGTGACACGCGGACCTTATCTCCACGTACGCACTTTCCGTTCTCGCAGTTCAAAAGAAACTTGCTCCACCACATAAAGAAGTGAGAGGACTACTCGGTCTTCACGGTGAGAGAAACCCATGACCAACCATACACCAATGGTTGGTCTGGACGAAAACCTCGCTGGCTACAGCTCAACTACACGACCCATGTCAACTACAACACTACGTCACCATCTTGGAGTGTTGCTCGACTTGTCGTGCTCGCTGAAATCCAACATAGCATAGTTAACTCAAATCAGAAACGCCAAGTTCGATTCTGATTAAAAACAAATCGATGATTTGCTTCATGAAGAAGCAATGCGATTGGGCCGTCAAGTCACCTTCCTCGATCGGTGTGCTAGCGAGCAGCGATTGCTTGAGCTAGCTGTCGCGCGAAAACACTGCGAACAGAGCCACGTAGTTCCCCAAGAAGAACGTCGACTCGTCGAATATGATGCCAAAAGGGCTGACATGACATCTCGGCGATATTCTTGGCCTGGACTGCAGCCACCACCGTAGCCATGTAGACGTTGAGCGTCTTCGAGCAGACATCGTTCAGCTTGGACTTGCTCCTCGTGAGTGGATCGTTGACGTCGATGAAAGGCGTGTTGATGGTGACGATCCACTCAATTCACTGGTACATGTTGGCCCATGGACCGTGAGCGACTCTGCTTGTCTGCTCTGGTGGGTCTGGTAGTCGTCGACCTAACTGGGGTGCTTGGCTTTAGAGATCACGGTTGCAGACAGAGCTCATTCTTGGACGTTATGCTGTAGTTGTAGGAAGTAAAAGTGAGAAATTAAGGCTGGGTAGTTTGTACAAAATGCAGTCCGTAGATGGCACCCAAAACATATCCAACTCCGGTCCAACTAACTGAACTGGCAAATAGTAATGTATTTTATTGATTGCAATAATATGCTTCTGTCTTACGAAGTAATGTTCTGTAACTTATAATTCCATTAAAAATAGGAGTACTATTGATATTGAATGTGTATTTTTCCGAGCACTGCTGCGTAGTATTCCTTGAACAGTGGCTGTGTTGTATTTGATAGAGGTGTAACGTAAAAGTGCTGGGAGAACTGGTCTGGACAATTTCAGGATATCCAGCACGAAGGCTAGCAAGTCTTCTCCATGCGTCTCATGAACAAGCTTCTCATTGACAATGACCTTCATTCGGACGGCAATCTGTGTACTGAGGGAACGTGATTATGTCGGCTATAGGAATCGCGGCTGTCCTGGATTTCAAAGCCGTAGTATAATGCTAATAGTACATGTACGCCAGCGTGATACGCCGGTTTGCTCATCGCGGCGTCAGATCCGAAGGTTATAAGCTACATGAGCACTATTCGACAGGAGCAAACGCAACCGGTGCACACTTCCGTCCATGGCGGAGTCAAGTTGGCTGTAAGGCAAAGTAGCTACTGCACTGGTAGTGCGATGCTGAAGCCGGACAGGGTGGAGTTTCTCCATCATTTCAAATGATTCATTTGCTGCTGCCTCATCAATGTGAGAATCGTCTACTTTTCACCATCTCGCTGAACTTCCTGGCTAGCTCAGTCAATTACCATTGGTAATTTACCAATGCCAACAAAGAGGCACTCGACGCGGACGCCTTCAATTGCGCGCCGCCCAGTCGTCTCAATGAATTGCCTTGGGTTGCCGACAACACAACGGCAACACAGCGCCGCCGTTGCCTCGCTGATGGATACGGTGCAGAGACGCCCCTGTTGTCGTGATCGAGCGACTAATCGAGAGTCAGCAGGTGGGCGCTTTTGCTGTTTGTGAGTGTGGAGAGTGGGCGGAACACCTCACTGTTCGAACGATCCGTCCACAGCCTCAGCGAGCCTGCAATAGCGGCCACGCCGTCCTTCCATTTGGATACCCCGCACCGACCGACTCCAACCTCATCCTACCAAGGCGAAGCAAAGCGCAGCAGAGCATCAGGCGCTCACCCGTGACACCTTTGAGTAGCCATACAAATGTGCAGTCAACGTCGTTATCGGCCGCGTCCGGCCTCTACGCTGCCAACTTTTTTTCGCCGTTAGAGAGAGCGTAAAGCGCGGGTAGAATTCTCACAACGCCACGGCGCTAGTATGGCATTTTCAAAGGAAAAGTCTCAGCCAGATTTGTAACAGGATGGCGTGCCCGCCCGCACAACGCGGGAGTCCCGCGTGGTCGATTGCCACGACGGCCACATGGCTCGCCACTTGGCATTTGCACGAGCGCGACACACACGCGATTATCGCATTTCACCAGGCCTGTCGACTATCCAAGGCCGGCTCACCACGGGATATCATGAGGTGGTTCACGGCTTTCGTGGCGGTGCTGCTGACTGCAGTCACCTACTCGTCGACTGTGCAGGCCGCGTCCAAGAACACGACGGGTTCGACGTATCCGACCAAGTCGGGGATCGAGATCTGGGTGGACCCGGCCACCCCGGAAGACCGGCAGACGTACACAAGTTCTCGCGGTCGCAAATGGGACCTCGTCATGAGCGACGAGTTTAACACCAAGAACCGCAGCTTCCGCCCGGGTGACGACCACATGTGGACGTCTCTCGAGAAACCCGACGGTGTGAACGGAGCTCTGGAGCTTTACTCGCATAATATGACAAGTACCAAGTGCGACGACGACGACACGTGCTACTTTTACATTGAGGTGAGGGACGAGGTGAACGTCATCCACGTGTACAACATGTACACGCGTCCGCCCGGGTACGAGGACGCCTACTTCTACTACCGAGCGGGGATGGTGCAGGCCTGGAACAAGTTCTGTTTCCAGGGCGGCATGCTCGAGGTGCGCGCGCAACTCCCCGGTGCGGTCTCGGCCAAGTCCGGCAATCCCGATCTCGCATTGGGCAAGTCTGGCAAGGTGGCCACGAAGGCGTTCTACCCGACGTGGCCGGGCATTTGGATGCTGGGGAACCTGGGCCGAGCCATTTTCTCGGCATCTACCAACCGGATGTGGCCATTCTCCTACGATCGATGTGAGCCGGATGTGTTTAACCCGGACAACCAACGGATCAGTGCCTGTGACGATAATCCTGGCTACGGGTTGAACCCGAACCAAGGTCGAGGCGCCCCCGAGATCGATCTGCTGGAAGGTGGCGGTCTCGCCATCTCGTCGTCGCTGCAGATTGCCCCCGGGATGCCGATGGACTACCGACTCTTCCCCGCAGACGCCACAGGAGCCGATGTGACCAACCCGTACTGCGTGTACACGTACGACTGCACGACGCCTGGCGCGAACATGATCGACGTGCCCACCGCGTACTACAAGAAGGAACGCGGCCACAAGTCGTGGTACCAGGGGCTGCGCTACGGAGCGAACAACTTCTGCGCACCGGATGCGAAAGCCAAGCAGGACTATGATACCGTCGCCGCTGCTGTGAAGACTGGCATCACGGAGAACACGTGCACCGTCGATACCTGCCCGGCGTCCGCGGATGTGAACGGAGACTTGAAGGCTATTGACGGCAAGGGCAAGGGCAAGGATCACTGGGGCATCAACTCGAACGGCACGTGCTACCCGCTCATGAACTCGTACATGGGGGCCTACCTGTGTGACCCGGACAACACGAACGAGAGCTGCGAGAGTCCTCGTAATGCCACCACGGCCAAGACGAAAACCATGAGCGAGTTCAACTACCAGATGGACGCTATCTCTTCGAATTGGCCCATTCACTTGGGCGGCTACATCGACTACCTTGTGTACCAGGTGGAGTGGGTCACGGGCGAGAAAGGATACGTGCGCTGGATGCTGGACGGGAGCCCGATCTTTGAGGTCACGACCGAGGCGTTCTCCAAGGTGCCGCAAAACAGCAAGAAGGACAACCCGCAGAAGGTGATGCTCGAGGAGCCCATGTACTTGATCTTTAACGTGGCGCTGTCGAGCTCGTGGGGTGCCACGCCTCCTAACGCCGGCAGCGAGTGCCGTGGCGACGGTAACGACCCGGTGGCAAACGCCATCTGTGACGAGTTCCCCATGTACATGAAGATCGACTACATTCGACTGTACCAGGACCAGGGGGACGACCTTGACGCGGACAACTACATGCAGGTCGGTTGCGACCCGGCCAGTCACCCCACCAAGAAGTGGATCGACGGACACATCGATGAGTTCGTGGACGACGACAACCCGTGGAAGGAGGTGTCGGGCAAAGCGTTTTGCACGGAAGACGACGACTGCACAATTGGCGGCAACGTCGGCACGACGGCGCTCAAGACTGGAAAGTGTGTCAAGAAGCGCTGCGAGTGCACGTACTCGACGTCGTGGGGCGGCCCGCGTTGCACGACCGCTCTGGCTGGATCGACCAGTACTAGCGCCAGCAACCTGTCCAGCCGCGCGTACGGCCCGCCCATGGGTCTGGCCCTGGGTATCGGCGGGATCATCGTCTTCCTGTCGTTCGTCTCGGTCTACATGAGCATGATCTCGATCAAGAAGGAGGCTGCGCTCCTGACCAAGACGAACACGCAGGCCAAGATGGCCGGCAGCATGGTCGACGACAGCGGCAGCCTCAACCAGTCGACGAACCAGAGACCGAAGGACAACTACAGCCAGAACTTCGTCTAGAAGTTCTGGTCCCAGGGCTGCCGATTATTGCATTGTTATTGCAAGCTACCCGAAGAAATAGATAATTGCACCTTCCTCGTGGCAGCAATGCCAAACATGGAGAAATAGATTATTGGTGCACAGCCAATATAATTAAAGGNATAACTCCGCGCTGTCAATAGTGCAATCTGACTCAAAACAGCATCGACTGTTTGCGGCTCGCCTTGCAGAGGCCAACCACCTCAGGCCCTGTTTGCGGCTCGCCTTGCAGAGGCTAAGTACCTCAGGCCCTGAGTCACGATGTTGAGTCTTCCAATAGATTATTGAAGTCAGCTTGGGTAACGCGATAGATAATCGTTTCGCAACTGTGATAGCTAGCCAATAGATTATTGATTCAAATCTATTGCAATAATTGCACCACCAATTTATTTTTCGGCAGCCCTGTCTGGTCACCTAGATACATGTTTGTAGGCATGCACGGCTGCTAAGAAATTGTAAATAATCTGCTGTGCACCTCCCATACCATCCATACACCTTCAGCACGGCGTTGCGTCTCAGTCTTAGTACAGTGCAAGGGCAGCCGATTTTCGACTCGCCACCTGTTTGTGGCCGTTGGAAGCAAGCTTTTGGACGGCATTTACTGTCCGTCCTCAGGTCAGCTACTGCGTGTACAGCTGGGCATGATGGTGGGAAGATTCATCGCACGTGCTAGTGGACATAGGATCTTGGCGCCAACCTGTTAGTCTCTCGGGCTCTCTGACTAGAATTCAGTTGCGTGAAGTCTCCCGCAGTTCATTTACGGATTCGCGTCGTGCTGAGCAAGTCGATCACCCGTGCAGCGAGACGCGAAATATTTAGGGCACATCACGAGATGTGGCTCGCTTCAGCTTTGACAGTGGCGGCCGCAACCGCTTTTACTGTCGTCGCGGCAGCCAAGAACAGCTCAACGTCTTCGTCGTATCCGACCAAGTCAGGGATCAAGAACTGGGTGGACCCGGACACGCCCGACGATCGACAAAGCTACACCAACTCTCGAGGCCGCAAATGGGACCTCGTCATGAGCGACGAGTTCAATGTGGCCAACCGCAGCTTCCGACCGGGTGACGATCACTTGTGGACGTCGCTGGACAAACCCGACGGCGTGAACGGCGCGCTGGAGATCTACTCGCACAACATGACAAGCACCAAGTGCGAGGACGACGGGACCTGCTACTTCTTCATCGAAGTGTCGGACGAACCGCAGACCATCTCGGTCTACAACATGTACAAATATCCTCCTGGCTACGAAGACGCGCACTTTTACTACCGAGCCGGGATGGTGCAGAGCTGGAACAAGTTCTGCTTCCAAGGCGGCATGTTAGAGGTGCGCGCGCAACTCCCCGGTGCGGTCTCGGCCAAGTCCGGCAATCCCGATCTCGCATTGGGCAAGTCTGGCAAGGTGGCTACGAAGGCGTACTACCCGACGTGGCCGGGCATTTGGATGATGGGGAACCTGGGCCGAGCCATTTTCTCGGCGTCCACCAACCGCATGTGGCCATTCTCGTACAACAAGTGCGAGCCGGACGTGTTCAACCCCAAATTCCAGCGCATCAGTGCCTGTGACGATAATCCTGGCTACGGATTGAACCCGAACCAAGGCCGAGGAGCTCCCGAGATCGATGTTCTTGAAGGTGGTGGCTTGGCCATCTCGTCGTCTCTGCAGATTGCCCCTGGGATGCCGACAGACTTCCGTCTATTCCCTGCTGACGCCACAGGAGCCGACGCGGCCAGCCCGTTCTGCGTGTACTCGTACGACTGCAAGACGAAGGGCGCGAACGTCATCGATGTGCCCACCGCGTACTTCCAGCAAGTGCGTGGCCACAAGTCGTGGTACCAAGGTCTCCGCTACGGCGCCAACAACTACTGCGCGCCGGACGGCAGTGCCAAGCAGGACTTCGCTACCGTGAACAAATCGATCGAGGCGGGCATCACGGACAATACGTGCACGACAGACACGTGCCCGGCGTCCATGGATGTGAACGGAGACTTGGACCTCATGGACGGGAAGGGGAAAAACCACTGGGGGATCAACTCGAACGGCACGTGCTACCCGATCATGAACTCGTACATGGGCGCGTACCTGTGCGACCCGGACAACACCAACTCCAAGTGCACGAGTCCTCGTAACTCCAGCACGCCCAAGTCGAACACCATGAGCGAGTTCAACTACCAAATGGACGCCATCTCGTCTAACTGGCCGATCCACCTGGGCGGCTACATCGACTTCCTGGTCTACCAGGTGGAGTGGGTCACGGGCGAGAGCGGCTACGTGCGCTGGATGCTGGACGGGAGCCCGATCTTTGAGGTCACGACCGAGGCGTTTTCCAAGGTGCCGCAAAACAGCAAGAAGAACAACCCGCAGAAGGTGATGCTCGAGGAGCCCATGTACTTGATCTTTAACGTGGCGCTGTCGAGCTCGTGGGGTGCCACGCCTCCTAACGCCGGCAGCGAGTGCCGCGGGGACGGCGCGGATGACGCAGCGAACCGCATTTGCGACGAGTTCCCCATGTACATGAAGATCGACTACATTCGTCTGTACCAGGACCTGGGCAATGACCGTCCCAAGGACAGCTACATGCAGGTCGGTTGCGACCCGAAGAGCCACCCGACCAAGGAATGGATCGTGGGCCACATCGACGAGTTCTCGGACGACGACAACCCGGTCAAGACCGTGAACGGCAAGGCGTTTTGCAAGACGAACGACGACTGCACGATTGGGGGCAGTGTCGGCTCCACGGCGCTCAAGACTGGAACGTGTGTCAAGTCTCGCTGCTTGTGCTCCTCGACGTCATGGACCGGACCGCGCTGCACGGAGGCCCAGTCCGACTCGTCGGAGAAGTCCAGCAGCCTATCAAAGCGCGTGTACGGTCCTCCGATGGGGTTGTCGGTGGGCATTGGCAGTATCGCGATCCTGCTGTCCATCGGATCGGTGTGGCTGGCGGCTCTCGTGACTGCCAAGGAAACGCAAAAAATGCTCAAGACGAAGGACGCCGAACGGGAAGCGCGACAGCTAGAGGGCAAGGGGTCCCAACTGTCCAGCGGCGACTTTAGCTCGAGCATGACGAGCCTTAATCAGCCCAAGGACAACTACAAGCATAACTTCGTGTAGACATTAGAGAGCTCATGCGTGCCAATTTTTGAAAGTATTTGTTTGATGGATGCCGTTACCGAGCTCAAGCCTTATGGATAGATAACATCCAAGACACGGAATCCGATTTTTTGCGGCCAGTTCACGCGAACGGCAAAATGGTCACGAGTCTCTGCCGGTAGCAGATGCCCGTAAAGGTTGATACTCTGCCTCTATTGTCGTCTGGAGTTCAAAAAACTCATATGCCCCTCTACTACCCACACGCTGTGTCACCTGCGTGCGACGCAAGCTGTCGAACGAAATCTCGCCAGACGACTATCCTACCAACAATGATGCGTTTACCACGGGCACGTTGAGGTAGAGACAGCCATTTCTCGATTGTCCGCAAGTTCGTGCATCGCAGTCGCCAATTTCTCCCGGATTCCGCGAAGAGGATGCGGACCCCTTTCGTGCTAGCGTGGACCGTGGTTTTGGTCTCGACTTTGGTAGCAGGGAAGAACAGCTCGACGTCGTCCGAGTACCCGACCAAGTCGGGTTTGAAGACGTGGGTGGACCCCGAGACGCCCGATGACCGACAGACGTACACAACCTCTCGCGGCCGGAAATGGGACCTCGTCATGAGCGACGAGTTCAACACTGCGAACCGCAGTTTCCGACCGGGAGACGACCACATGTGGACATCACTCGACAAACCCGACGGTGTGAACGGGGCGCTTGAAATCTACGCGCACAACATGACAAGCACCAAGTGCGAGGACGACGGGACGTGCTACTTGTACATCGAAGTGGACTCGGACAACTACACCATCTCCGTCTATAACATGTACAAGCACCCGCCAGGGTACCAGAATTCCACTTTTTACTACCGAGCGGCCATGGTGCAGTCCTGGAACAAGTTCTGTTTCCAAGGTGGAATGCTCGAGGTGCGAGCGCAACTGCCCGGTGCCGTGTCAACCGCTTCGGGGAACCCGGACCTAGCCCTCGGGGAGAGCGGACAAGTGACCGACACGTCGTACTACCCAACGTGGCCCGGTATCTGGATGATGGGGAACCTGGGCAGAGCGATCTTCTCGGCCTCGACAAACCGCATGTGGCCGTTCTCGTACGATCGGTGTGAGCCCGAGCTCTTCGACCCGACTAACCAGCGTATCAGTGCTTGTGAAGGCGACCCAGGCTACGGGTTGAACCCCAACCAAGGCCGCGGAGCCCCGGAGATCGATGTACTGGAAGGTGGTGGGCTTGCCATCTCGTCTTCGCTGCAGATCGCCCCGGGAATGCCCAGTGACTTTCGACTCTTCCCCGCCGACACCAAGGGAACTGACGCGGCCAGCCCGTACTGCGTTTACTCGTACGACTGCAAGACTGATGGCGCCAACTTGATCGATGTGCCGAGTGCCTACTACGAGCAGAAGCGTGGACACAAGTCCTGGTACCAAGGCCTTCGGTACGCTGCAAACAACAACTGCGCCAAGAAGAGCACCAAGGTCCAGAGCTTCAACGCCGTCAATGCGTCTGTGGCTCGCGGAATTACCGCCAACTCGTGCACAACGACAACGTGCCCGGCTTCGATGGACGTCAACGGCGACTTGAGTTTCATTGACGGGACTGGCAGAACCCACTGGGGGATCAACTCCAACGGCACGTGCTTCCCCATCATGAACTCGTACATGGGGGCCTACCTGTGTGACCCCGACAACTCGGACGGACGCTGTGCTAGTCCTCGCAACTCCACGACGCCCAAGTCCGACGCCATGGACCCTTTCAACTACCAAATGGACGCCATCTCGTCGAATTGGCCTATTCACCTCGGGGCGTACACGGATTACCTCGTCTACCAGCTCGAATGGGTCACCGGCCAGAACGGATACGTGCGATGGATGCTCGAGGACAGTCCGCTATTCGAGGTCACGGCCGATGCGTTCTCGAACGTGCCTCAGAACGCGAACAGCAGCAACCCGCAGAAGGTGATGCTGGAAGAGCCCATGTCGCTCATCTTTAACGTGGCGCTGTCGAGCTCGTGGGGTACGACGCCTCCGAACCCGGGCAGCGCCTGCCGTGGCGATAGCTCCGATGCAAGTGTCAACAAGATCTGCGACGACTTCCCCATGTTCATGAAGATCGACTACATCCGGCTGTACCAGGACGCGGGCGACGACCTCGACGCGGACAACTACATGCAGGTCGGGTGCGACCCGGCGAGCCACCCGACCAAGCAATGGATTCAGGGTCACCTCGACGAATACCAGGACGACGACAACCTGGTGACGGAGGTGATCGGCAAGGCGTTCTGCAAGACCAACAGCGACTGCACCGTGGGCGGTAACTACGCGAGAACGGACTTGGTGACGGGAAGGTGTGTCGACTCACGCTGTTCGTGCTCGTATCCGAAATCGTGGGGTGGTCCGCGATGCACGGTGGCCCAGGCAGAGTCCACGTCGTCCAAGGCTACGACGCGAGTGTACGGCCCGCCAATCCTTCTGGCCGTTGGCGTTGCGGCAATCGCCGTCTTCCTCACGTCCATTTCTGTGTGGAGGGGGCTCAAGTCTGCCGCCAAGAGGAACGAAGCGGTCATCAAGGCCAGTATGACGGCCAAGAGTGATCCCGACGCTCGAGTCGGAGGCGACACCACCACTAGTTACGTTTCACACGTCTCGTAGAGAGGAACCATTCATGTTGTCTTAGTCGGAATAAATACCCGCAAGGGGGTTTCGCCAGCACCTTCCAAGTCCTGTGTCTTGTCGCCGCTCCATGAACGTGTCATGCTAGGGATCAAGCCGTTCGTGCAGGAATCGGTGCAGACGCTACCTCCAGCTCAGCTTCGACTGCTAGCGGAGACTCTACGAATTGACCTTCGAGGATGCGAAGACCGAGGCGACATCGAACGAGTGCTAACGGGGCTGGTCTGTCTGGACCAAGACACGTCACTGGGCGTATTCCTCGCGTGGTTGCGCTCTGCTGACGTACAGCAGCGAAAGAGCGGAATACTTGCCAACAAGAAGCCGACATTCCACGCCACTTTCCTGCCAGCGATCTCCTCGTCCCCGGAGGTTCGTTCCACGTCCAACCAGCACGCAACGTCTGCCTTGAACGAGCTCGTGAAGGACCACCACCTTGACGACGAAATCACGCAGCAGTTGAGTGAGTTGGAAGTGCTCGAAGCCTCGTTCAAAAGGGCAGAACGCCTCGTGCACACAGGCTCGCCAAGCTTCGACAAGCTCAAACAGTTCCTGCTGGAGCTGGCAATTTTACGTGCGAAGGAGCAGTCGGCTCGAGTTTTTCTCGTTCGACAGGCAGCAAATCTTCGCCAGCAGCACGACGAGATGCGAGCCGAGATGCTGCACTCACGAGCTCAGTTGGACTTCTTCGTCGAGGGCTTCACCAACCTTCGGAAGCGACACGACGCGCTGCTCACCGATGCGATCCGAATGAAGGCGGAGAACGAGGCAGCGCAGGAAATGTTCATCTCCATGAGCGCCCACGATTGTTTCTTCGAGCAGCTTATGCGCAATACGCTGTGGAAGCAGATGCAAGACAACGACGAAATGAAGCGGAGGCTGCAGCAAGCGCACGATGAGATCGATGCAGCAGGTGAAAAGCGCAGGGAACTCGAGGATCAACTCTCTCAGCTCAAACAGGAGCGCGGGGATGCGCGGAAGGACGCGTATTGCTACAAGCGGCAACTCCGTGTCTGTAAAACGCGAATGAGGCGACTGCAGCAGGCTGGTGGAGGTGCAGACGGCTCGTTTTTTAGAGACCAAACTGTGGCGCTGCGTCAAACTGTTGCTACACTCTTAGGGCTGCTTCGGGACGCCGTTGTGAGAGACACAAAGTCGCCCAAGCAGACACTGAGCAAGGAGACGTTGCGGATCCTGCACCAAGTGTTGACACCGAGCATCAGAACCCGAGACAATGAGTCACATTCCTTGCGTGGCAACCAAGAGGAACCTGAGACTGGTGAAGAGGTAGATACGACTCAACCGCGAGTGGTTCAGCGGCAAACTTCGCTCGATATCGACGAAGTGATTCAAGGCGTCTTGCTTGTGGAGGGCGCCGCACCGACCGATGCTGCAGAGTGTGCACGAATAATGGGCGAGAAGCTGAAATATCTGTCCATTGATCTGAAGCAGACGCTGGCACTGCTTCAGCATGACGAGGGGAACCAAGCTCGAGAAGAAGAGCAGCGGAAACTGCAGCTGCTACTGGAACAGCAGCAGCAGTCGCAACAGAGTGAAGGCCAAGGGACCGATGGACGAAGTGACACGAGTGCGGCAGCTTCAGATTTACCAGCGAAAGTATCTCCACAAACGCCAGCGCCTGCTACTTCTGCGGGAGTTCGACCACCACCGACGATTGAAGCCTACGCTGGTGCACTCAAGAAGCACGTGTCAGCTTTAATGGCAGCTCAGGGCAAGCGCGGGTTTGTCATGTACAACTGGCCATTTGCCAGGCGTGATGTGAACTTGCTCACTTCCGTGGGGCTCCCCGTCGACAGCGTGATCAATCTGGAAATTATAGTGAATGTCCAGGCACCAGCCACAGCAACTCCAGCTCCAACACCAGTAACTACCGCTGCTGTAGTGTTGGCAAAGCCGAAGACACCAACCGCTGCGGCAAAAGCTTCTACGCCGAGTAGCAGTAGCAGTACGCGTGGAAAAGTCCCAGTTTCTCGAGGTAAAGTGTCACCGGCCAAGCCCTCAACTGCCTCAAAATCTCCAGCCAAGTCTGCAAGTCGAACAGCAGCAGATCCAAGTGCGGCAGCGGCTAGATCTCGAGCTGCGAGCCCCACACGTGCCACAACTAGCTCAAAGAAGGCTGCAACCACGACACCATCCTCCCCTTCGAAGCCAAGAACTCCAACGGTGCCGTCCACTCCAGTCAAACCTGGTTCAAGTACGTCGCAGCTAAAGCCACAAACCTCCGAAGCTACCAAAGCCGTCAAGAAGGTTCCAACCGCAGGTTCAGCCCTGCAAGGCTTGGGCGGCATCCTGCAGTCCATCGGACCCGCAGCTTTTCCTGCTGAGCGCGTGAACACCATTCTGCAAGTGCTGGAACAGCAGAAGCGCCGCAAATTGGCTCCTGTCGTGAAATGGGACGAGCAAACTCTCCGCAACAACGAGATGCTCGCTATGTGGGCTGAGGAGGTCCACATGCTCGTGCATCTCGAGCAAGAGAGCCGTAAACCTCAGAAAGGGCCGATACCAGCAGCCAGTCCAACCAAGGCCACCACCACCACATCCCCCAAAAGAACCACCAGTCCGTCCAAACCCACCGCCAGCAGATTAAGTACAGCAGCCTCTAAAGCCAAACCGACCAGTCCAACACGCAACTCCCCCACCAAAGGCAGCACAACTTCAACCAGAACAGCGAAAAAGTAGCCATCTAAAACTAAAATCTAGTTACCCCGCACTACACTTTGCAAGTCTACATTAGCACATCTAGACATCTAGGACACTACTCGACGAGGTTGGAGAAGATGCCCATCGCTGGAATACTTAACGAGTCTCAGTCTTGCCACTTTTGGGATAAACCGCGTTTGAGACCTACCGGTGGTATAGCTAGGGTTAGAAACAATGCCATGGTGGATATTTGTTTGCATGTAACGACAGAGATAGCATGCGAATTTTGATATTTACTTCGAAGTATAAATTGTTTCATTTGTTTTGATATTTATAAATTGTTTCATTTGACCAAAGTAAATGTTACCTTGGTGTGCACCAAACATACCAGACCAAACGAATTAAGCCTAGTTGGGCTGCACGTACTCCGTAAGCAAAGCACTACCAGGATAACAGGTTCATTCAGTTTGAAGAGTTTTTGAAACACGCGTTCTACCAGAAACATGCTTGCTATATGAAGTATATAGGAAAGTCCGCGTTTGAAGTGGATATTGACATATGGACTAGCAAACCCATTCGGGGATGCACCCGCTGGTCCTTAGGGCGCGATGGAGGTGAACGCGAAGCGGACTTGACGCTGGCTGGATCCTCACCTAGCGGCTGATAACGAGGCAGCCGAAAAAACGGGCATAATCGGGTCCGCAGCTAGACTCGTCGACTGAGACAGAGGAACGACAAGAAGTGAAATGCACTGTCCTATTCCTACTTTGCCCCTTGTCTGCTCTTCTTCTGAGCCACACAACTACAAAATCATCATTCCCCAAAATCTGTCCGACAGTGAACCCATTATCGGGTTTAGAGTCAGACACAGCGTCCGATATTTTCTGGAAAACATGTTTT
>LGTU01001348.1:0-15174 GCA_001314425.1 Phytophthora pluvialis | reverse complement strand
GGATCGGGCTCAGTCCAGTCAATGTCGTCGTCATCATTGTAGACGGACTCTTCTTCGCCATCACAGTCAAAATCGGGGGCTGCGAAGTCAGTGGGATTGTCACCAGCAGCGATAATATTTGGGTCTTTTGTCAACGTGTCTGATACAACAAACAACGGGTTGGCAATGTCATGCTTCGAAATATGGCATAAACACTGGAAGGACGGGACGAGGATCCCGCAGGTGCAGAGAAAGAGGAAGGTGCGTGCGCGGAAGCCTGCACGCGTTGGTGCCGGCGGTGATAGTGACGCGGAAAACCAGGATGGGCTGTCGAGTTGGGAATCGGAGAGGGGCAGCCCGCCGAGTAGCCGCCAGCGTACACGCGCCGCTGTTGGTGGCGGAAAGGACGAGGCAGGTGCTTTGGGCAGGTTTTCGAGTTGATCTGAGTGTGCGATGTGCGCAAGTCGTGCTTACAGATCGCCATCTGTCGTGTATATCTAAATATCAACGAATACTTGCTCTGATTTATCATCAGTTGGTCAGTCTTTGACCACAAGTTGCTTAGTCACGGACACGATTGGCATTCTGTCGTGTATCGTGAAGACACGTTATGCCATCAATACACGATAGACTGGCTGGGCAACAGCTAGGGGTTGGGTGCCGCCCCGATTGTGAACGAGACACATTACCAAATACCTTTATTTCACTACATGGGCATATCATTGAGATAAAAGTTATCGTGTATAGGGATTCGGTAAATGGGCGCAGCCAGAAGGCCTCGGGCTTGGGGGGTTAAGGCCTGAGGCCAAGGTGGTACATCAATTTGATAATACAGAGACCCACCAATTCTTCAGCTCTGACGCAGTTCACTTGCCTTATCGCATGCTCCCGACTCAATCCGACCCGACAGACACCACGATCTGAGGATCCATAAATTTGGCTCTTACCATTGCCCAGATTGCAGAACGAATCGCTGTCATAATGACGGCAAGCCGGTCAGCTTCTCGCTTCATATCTCTTGTCACGTTAACGATAGTAGATGGCTCCGTGGATGCATCTTCTGGTTGGACGGAAGATCGACCGCTAGTGCTTAGAATTGTTTTTATGTATCTCTGAACGCTGAAAATGAAATCGCATTTCCCTTGGCTATGTTGACGATAGTGACTGCATCTGTATGTTAGCTTTACTGGGATATCTGTTTGCACGCGTGTATTTGAATCCTCTTATCCGCTGAGTCGTACGACCCGTGCGTCTGTTTCCTGTTTCCTCGCCAGTTCCAAAATTATCAATGTCAGGACCTCCTGTAAATTTCACCATTGATATCTTGTTCATCGCGGGGGATTGAATCATCTCCAAATCGAAAAATCATTGTCCCCATCCAATCCTGCACCGAATTCGTCAAACCTTTCCACGACGGTATCTGATTCAGTACAGTCACTGATGGGGTCATCTCTCACGTAATCACTCGCTGAATTACCAATAGGGTTTAATAAAAACGCCAAGCTAAATCGTGTAGAGAGCACCGTTCTGGTAGTTGACTGAACATTGCGAACTGTCGAGATTACACTTGGATTTGAAATATTTGCTGAGGTACACATAGCATATACAAAAGGGTGACGTTAACAGATCATCCCGTGAGCATTTGCATCTGAATTATACATGTACTCACATTCCGTGGGGGGAGAGTCGTCGCCAGGTGCTGATGATATCGCAACGGCATCACGCTCAGCAGCTGTGGCTTATACCATACAAGCACACGAATTTGCGTCAATATCACAACTAAGCAGCCCGCTCAGATCAGAGGGTACCTTACATGTATTTGGTTGAATAGCCACAACCTCTTGCTGATATAGTATTTGGCATCATCCTGTTGACACGGGAGAAATAATTTCATGGACAACTAAGACGAAGCGACTTGTAGACCGGTGCGGGAGCCGTTATGATGAAGCGTTTCCCAAGCGACGAAATCTTCGATCGTACAAGCTGGTATCTGGTAGCTGGGACGCCCCAGCACTTTAATTGTAGCTGGTGTTATTCATCGCGCGATGTAGGTTGCTACACATCAGGAACGTCGGGAACGTAAGGGTATGTTCGCCGTGGCAGTGGGTGGCGAAATCCGGGCAGGATATGTTGACTGTGGATCCTTCGTCACCACTCAGGACAATGCGTACAGCGCTGCTGTCGCCGACCGCCGGTGGAAGTAGTACAGACGAGGCTTCAGCTTATAGTCTAAGTGACGAAACGCGTGTGAACTTGCTCCGCGATCCTGTGTTGATAACTGCGCACGCGTTTATGAAAAAAAGTACGACTAGTTGGGAGCGCGTTAAGATCAGACACCAGGCCAAGCATCGACGCGGCAACTGGGATGTTCTCCGGTCGGGGAAGCAGTGAGACCAAGTTACGAGTGGGATCTCACGTAGTGGGATGCAGATATACCATGCTAGGACCTTGAAGGCCAAGAACGCGAAACAAATGCTGCAGTTTCTGGAGGTTAAAGAGCCGCTTCGCGCTTTGCATTCACACCTTCCTTAGTACACGGAGGCTAACGCTGACGATTGCCGTATTATGACGGAAATTGAATGGCTCATAGGTGTGAAGCGCATCAATATCCGATAGAGCGCAAAACAGACCAACCAGAGATCAGGTCATTTAGGTCATACAGAGATCACTTGATATTGTTCCGTGATACATGGCATAGCATGACAAGTAAGTTCATGTGGTTATCAGCTATCCGATGCACGGCATAGTTTGGCACTGCATAAATTGCGCATCAGCTACGTTTCAAATATGAATTTACTGCTAAAACGATCCTCAAGTGTGTAACGGACGCCGCTTCGACAACAACAGCTTCTCGCTCCAGGCTTCATTTTGTAGTCAAGGTCACAAAACCCGAATGGATCGCCGCTTGCGCTCGTCTCGAAACAAGGACTCGCTCCTGTGTCCCCACCTGACCCCAATTGGCAAGCCCACGCTCTCGCTATCGTCGACGGGCAATACGACAGGTTTTAGCCTCGAGGATCGCCACACACGAAAGCTTGCAGATATTACGCGATCATGTCACCACGGTGCAGAATCTCCGGAGGTAGCTCCGATATGCTTCAGCTTGGTATCGCCTCGCTGTCATTGCTGGGCACTCTGGAGCTTTATGTTGCTTGTGGCGGGGAGGGTGACGATCGGATTCTACTCTGCCGTTGAGCACTCCACTCCAGCTACATTCAAGTGTAACAGTCGCGACACCTTCGCCACATGGACCACAGCCGCTGCCCACTGCGTTTCTGCAATGGGCGGTCCGCACATAATAGAAAGGCCTGCTTGTAACGTACTATCGCTGGGTATTGTGCGTGCATTTACTGTGGGGAGATGCTGCTACCACCGAAATTAGGATTCAAATTCGGTTATCATTCAGTATTTTTGTTGTACTTTTGGTTTTCAGGCAGAGTGCCTTGACGGGGTTAGGGTTAAGGAGGGGGTGAAATCGTGCCCACTAAATCCATCCACGATGTCGTTTAAATTCTCCAAACTACCGTATTCCTTCTGTGTATACTGACACCCATATTCACGATTCAAATGGTGCACTACCACCGAGCAGAAAAGTTACATTCACAACAAAGAAAATATGTGACGTTGAATTAAAGCACGACCTCGATCTTGTGCCGGTTCGTTAACTGGTGCGCCTGTACTTCAGCTTCTTGCGACCGCTTCCGGTAAACCACTGCCGCCCTTAGAGCTTGGCGGCACCGCCGCCAATCTGTTGCTCACTGAGTCTGTCAGTTAGAACATACAAAATACCTTTTGTTATCACATACAGTAAGTTGAACGAACAGAGACCAGATTTCCTCTGTCACCTACTTAAAGTGTTCATCAGTGATCAATATGAAGTAGAAATCTATTGATCCACGTTAACAGTAAACTGTATGCGACAACTTAGGATGCACGGTGGTTTTTCCCGTTCGACCGTCTATTGGCTAAAAAGACTAGTGTATGTAATAACATAATATAGAAAGTGATAATATAGGTAAGGTAAAACGGTACAGCAATGGCTGACTTGTGATTGGATGTTTAGATTGTCAGTAATGAGAGCCCGTCAGTAAGCACGGAAGGAATACGGGACGCCACTCAGTTCCCCCGAGGAGGGGGTCGTCTTGTTCTAACAGGTTTTTAAACGCCTCAATTGGCCTCGTTTTGAGGCTTCGAGACTCAGAGCACGCGATATTTTCAGGATTTGAATGCCATGACATCCGTCCTCAAAGTACTGTGAAACATCAAATAATGTCCGTCTAAATTCGATGTTAGCAACATCGACCTTACTGTGTTGCTCAGATTTTTACGCGTGACTCTAAGGTTTACTCGACTCATCACCCTCATCACAGCCTCTCAATGGAGCAACGCGGTTGAACGTCTTACCTTCCTCGTGCTACAGTATTGCTGTATTGCCTCGATACAAATCTAAGAAGGGAAACACAACGCAGCATTACGCAACCTATATCTGAACGAGGTCAACTTAGGGGGAGGGCGCGCTAAAAAAGAAATGTCGCCCCCCGCAGTTCGGGCGGATGGAAGCTTCTAGAAGCTTCCACAACGTCGAACGTCTGCCTACTTGTATTCACATTTGTTTACTATAATATACTAAGCATCATTGTCTGCACTCCTGCTGCTGATTAGCTAACACTCATCCTTCCTTCTGGCTGCGCGTCCCTCTGGCTTCAGCATTCCCGATATGAGCTCGCTTCGAGACGCGTCGTCGCTGCCGGGGATTCGTCTGACCCTCTCGCCTCACGCCGCCTGGTGGCCTGATTCTTGGGGGTTATATAGGTCTCCGTGTTCGTGGTGGTGCTTCTCACTGTGTCGTATATTGCTGAAATGGTTTCGCCTGGCGCTGAAGCTGGGGCGGCTCCTGTGTCCACGCAACCGCCGAACACGCCGCCTCCAGCACCCTGCGCGCCTGTTGTCGCACTGGCGACTGCTTGTGATAACGCTAGCGATGTTGATTTGGAATGTGATGCATCCGGCGCAGCTGTGTGGAGAGAACTTGAGAGGATGCCCCCGCCGACGCCGAGTCCGTCTTCCTCGTGACCTTCGTCGTCTGCTCTCTGGCCCATAGCGTCTCCTAGTGCATCGTCTGGGAGCTCGCCTTGGAGACCTGCGTGCAACTACTGCTTAGCATTTGGAGTTTGTGTTCACGTGCATTTCGAGCTCAAGGTGTCCAGCCATGTCGACAACCAGGGGAGAGAGATTATCGTTAACCGGAAGAAGTGCAAGCACACAGGTGTGGGCGGAGGAAACCAATGCGGACGATCTCGACTTATAGGGACAGCGCTCAGCCTAGAGTGACCCAGCACTACTCGGATGTAGTTATGATCGCGTTGGGGCGTGTGTAGTGTAGATATGGCTTTTGGTTGGCGTCATTCGAGTGAGTGTTCGGCCGATAGTCTCCAGGAGCAATTGTCACCGACATTGAACAATGTGCCAGGAATTCTCATATCCAGGGACAACCGCCATAGCAGAGCGAATTCTATCATTTGTGTCGCTTAATATCTCTATAGATAGCTGAGACGACTAACACTAAAAATAGTATGACTACTAGAATCACACACACTTGCTAGTACACAAAAGGTGGAGTCGAAGCACTAGCTCACATCTGGAGATAAGCTGATGATTGTGAACGCCTACAGGGTTTTCGAAGCGCAGGAAGTTCTGGGGTTTTTCAAGGACCAGCGGAGTAGATAATTTGTTGGGATCTGATGAGACTATCATCCCAACACTGTTGCGGTCGTTATGAAAGTCGCGCGGGAGAGCCCTGGTACCAATTTCGAGGTCAGTGAAGCTCACTCGTACAATAACGCCAATATATCAGTTATCAATTTCGTGATACAAGGGCGCGGTTATCGCCCTTTAAGACTTTTTGAAAAGTACGGTACGAAATCGGCCGCTTAAAGGGTGCAGAATGCGCCCTTTTGCACAAGTTCAAGTTAGTATGCACCGCCTTTTATAACAGACCATAAACTGTACGATCATTAATTATTTAGGCATACTATAATCAAGGTATCTGCAAGTATCAGGTACCTCTAGCAAATCATTGAAGTTGATATGTTACAAGAGATATGCAAAGAGAGTACCGTGGTTTTGTAAAAGGGCGACGGTTGCGTATTTTTTTAATCAAATTACTTAGACTTGTATACTAAGTGTCGCGAAAGGGATAACGTGTATTTACCCTCATTTGCTGTATGAATTAATGGCTTTACTACATTCGATTAATAAGGTGACCTATCCCTCATTCACCCTATTAGATCAATAATTTGACCGGACAAAGCAATCTACGATCACAATAACAATTGGTTTACCTAAGTGACTCGCGAATAGGTTAATCTTAAAACACTATATGTGTAAATCCTCTGGCGAAAGCAACAGAGGACGCGAACGATAATACGAGCTTACAGAGGTCGAGCCTGTAATTCGGCTCTTTGTTGGCAGCGAAAACAAGCTTGGGGGTCCAACTACAGCTACCGAATGAGCAACCACCTGCATGACAAGACTGATATATCGATTTTGGAGCGGACTATGCAGCGGGTTCTCAATGAGTTCAATTTCCACTATATAAAGGGTGAGCTCCGGCACATGTACGTCGAGTCTGAGACTAACATCGCCTTTAGAGCGACTTATATGCGTAAGAAAGTGGCCAACAGAATCGGTACGGGTGACGACCGCCCCAAAACCTATCTGGACGAGTCATTCTGTAAGCTTTCGAATAAATCTGAGTTGAAATTACCGGGGTAGTCGTCATCGTAATTCTAGCGTTTAGAGGAAGCCACCGGACACTGCACATGTTACAGTTGTTAGTCTTTCAAAACGTAAGATAAAACACCAAAGAAACAAGAACATTCCACTTACCGGTCTCCTTTTCCAGCTTTTCCGTAGCGAATCTTCGGAGAAGTCAACCATGTCTTGGAAACGACATGGTTGACATGATTCGAGGCGCTGTGTAAGTACTCGAAGGATAAATACAGCTGCTCCAATATATACGTGGATTGCTCTGGATATCACAAGCACCAGACAAACTAGAATTCAACTACGTGCTCGACACGAATCTGGCTGGAGGAGCATTTGAGCATCGTCGGTAAGCTTTTATTTGTTATGGCATACTTTGAGAAGTGCAATTCTTACAATAATGTTATAGCGAATCTGGTGCACAATAGAGCTGCCAACAGAGATATTCTGTTAAGCCTTGCCAAGCTAAACGTGCCAAGGTCGATCTATGCAGCCAACACTATTGCAAAAAAAAACACTCACCTACGCTACTACACGCCCCCCATACCACCCAACGCTCCAGCCAATTGAGTTAATATGGGGGCTCGTGGAAAACCGGATTGTGCTTCATTCACCAAAAAATGGAGGGGTGCAGTATTCTCCATTGCGTGTTTATATATGTTGCAGGCGCTTAGAAGGCCCAGTCACGCATGGGCATTCCAGGCGTTTCGACTATAAATGGATTAGGCAGCAGATAATAAAACAGAGTACAAACCGGAGATCTGGCGTCTATTAACCCTTTCGTGGCAAAAGGGAGAACAATGCTCCCTTTAAGCTGTTCTGCAAAACAAGGTTGGAATAGACCATCTTAAAGGGAGCATTTTGCTTCCTTTTAAACATGTTCAACATTGCATCAACTGTCTTTATAACAAGTTAGAAAAGGTGCTATCAGTAATCACGCCTCAATACAAAAACGAAGTTACAGTTTACGCATTTCTCTTGTGGTGCACCCTTTCCGTGTATGCGCAGCAGTTTTCTCTGCTCGTGCAAATGCTACCACAATCAGAGAAGTCGAAGCGGTGTGAGGCGTCATACCAGCATGCATCTGGGTGGGAGCGGGCGGAGTTTGTTCTTGATCCGACTTAGTCGCAGCAGAATTGTCACCAGGGGGACTTGTTTCCGATGAGCTGCAGCGAGGACACTGGATCGCCTGGCTATAGCTTTCCGCGTCGATAGGAGTGCCGCAAAATGGATGCATTGATGCATTGCAGCTCGGGCATTGGTGAACACTCCCCACGTTCTCTCCACACCCATCGCATGGAGACAGCTCTATTTTCCTATACTCTAACGCGCGTCTTTTCTACCGGGCCAGTTCAGGGAGCGACAACCATGCAATGTAGCGGTTGACGTTGCAGTTCTTGCACTACATGTGATGTAGCACGCACTTCATCCATCTACGAGGTTGATGTGCGGACGGTGGTGTCTCCACCACAAATGCTTGAATTGCTATTAAAACGGATCTATCAGGTTTTGCACTTGTATTATGGAACTAAATGACCATGTATGATGATATGGGTATGAATCGTGTAATGTGAACATGATAGTTTTTCACAAAAGAAACAATGGGTATCAAATAAAGGCAATTGGGCAAAACAGAAAGATGATATAGGCAAACTGCCTGCTCATCCATACGACACACACCCTACCCAAACGAACTGGTGAAAGAAATAACTATCCTTGGCGTTTGCCTCCATCTGGTGCCGAAAAATCATCACACGCAGCGACTCGAACTCAGGTCATGGGAATGGACGGGCAGGAACCAAACCGCTTTACCAAGTTAAGCCCCATGTAGCACAGACTAACTATGAATATTTGTGTTGGGACTAATTTTGAACTCGCTCGAATCTCAGTCACAGTAATTAGTCTGAATCAGACTAATACTGAACCCAGGCTAATTTTGAACGCAGACTAATTACTGTAACCACTGTAGTAAGACCAAGTCGCAATATATAAATGGAGCGAATCCTTTAACCCTTTCGCAAGCAACCTTCCTAAACTCTACTTTACAACCTTAGGTCTTTAGTCTTTACCGACATTTACCTGTCATAAGGGCCATTCTTGTCATAATGGCTAAGCAGTTTTGGCCAATAAGAAGACTTTATAGGTAGCAGTGTTGTTTGTTTTTGTCATAAGGGCAAACCGTACCGTATGATATACCCTAAAGTACGAAACAAGTATGATTGGCTCCACGCCATTTTTTAAAATGCTGGAAGACTATGAACCAGGAGGTGGCTAGCATACGCCGGGCGCTGAGCGGGCGGTAGAAGCGAGCGCAATGGCCTTATAGGAGCAGTTAAATGCGGAGGGCTAGAGGGTACACATGATGCTACTATTCAAGCCCATCCGATCTACCTCATGAGGCTGGGAAACGACACTGGTGACGTTTTCCAGTCATGACCGTAGAGGGTAGCGCAGGGGTGGGGNGGGGGGGGGGGGGGTTGCCAGGTTACCTTACAAAATAATTTCGCTTAAGTACGACGCATTTTGTGTGTGGCATACTAATTCAAAACCCTATCCCGACACGCATATGGGTTGGCTGTTATGACCGGTAAATGTCGGTAGTCGCAGGTAGAATCTTACTTTGACGTTTTTTTATGAAGAAAGGACACTGTATAGCCGTGTCCCATGCGACATCTGATCCACTGTGATTTGTCGGCTCGCCGTTGTTATCATCCGTGACTGACACGGGATCTCCGAATTCGTCTGCTGCTCCTAAGGTGACAGAAGTTGAGTATGTTTCCCCATCGGCTGCACAGGGCAAGCACGGGTCAACCCTCTCGATCTCTTCAATGTTTCAGGTTGTGAGCAGCATAACTTAGCGTCAACAGGTGATCAGATGGATGGCGAAGACTGTGAACATCCATGGAGTCAAGCTGCTCTACTCAAAGGCGGTTGACAAGTTTCCGTCTATCTTCAAGTCTCGAACCCGTCAGGCAAACATAGCGAAAGCCAGGGCAGCCGAAAAATAAATTGGAGCTGACGTAATGGTCATAAATAATATCACATTATTTATGACAGGCTTCCCAGGCTATATCATTATTTATGTGGGTATTACTATTTTCGCAGTCATAAATTATGGTACTATCTCAGATTCATACAAACCACAGTATGCAAAAAGACACAAGCTTATATTCATACGGAGCGTTATATGCGAAGTGTCTCACTACTTGACTGATCTATAAGCCAACCATTCGTCTGGTACAGCAAATTGTACCGACGGCCCATCCGTAAGCTCATTTCGCAACTTCCTACGACCCACAGCAAGCCCCACTAGTCTCAACTAGCATGCTGCGCGCGCCACGCCCTCGCTCCACCTTCTCCAACGAGCAGGTTTCGGTTTACGCCTTGCCGTGATCAGTACGACGAGCCTGTTCTCGATTACTTCCGCTGTCGGTGTGGTACCGTGCGGAAGCAGACGAGGCGCAATNACTAACCTGATACAACACGTTCGCCGTGAGCACCCGAACTTCCAAGACGAGATGCTCGCGGGGACGACTGCTGAGACATGCTCGGTGGTTCACTACGCACGCTGTACGTCCGTGAACCGCTTCGGCTGGATGGAGTGGATCGTCAAGGCCAATTTGCCCTTAGGTAAGTCAAGTGTATTAATACTATTTTTATTGTCGAATGCTAACACACTACTATTATTTTTCTAGGTACACGAACCTTGAGCCGATTTCCGTGGAAACTCTCTGGGCTCTCATGGAAACTGTCGCCCAGTTGGTGGGATTGGACATCGCTGCAGAGCTCCCAGACCGGTTCGGGCTCATGTTGGATGGATGGAGCCATGCGGGGGTGCACCATAACGCAGTATACGTATGCTACACCATTGGCGGTGCCGCGAAGTACGAACTCCTGAGCATGGCTCCTATCATCCACGAGCCCGAAGATGACCTTTCCGCCCGCACCCACCGTGACTTCTTGGCTGGCGTGCTCGAGCGGTTTGGTAAAACGTTAAGTGGCTGCGTTTACTTGGTTGGTGACAACTGTTCTGTAAAACAGGCATCTGGCTACCTTCATGCAAGTCCCGCTGGTCTGTTGCGCGAGTCACAGGCTGAACCTAGCCGTGAAGCGTCACCTCGAGCAGCAGGAAGGTGATTTGGATGTCGTGCAAGCTCTCATGCTGAAGCTCCGGACTCTGAAACAGTGTGCAAAACTCCGGTTAGTATTTGTATTACTCATATGTTTCTTCATTTTTATTACTTTTTTGGAGTATTATTTCATACTAATATGTTTTGTTCTGCTCGTTGTATTAGATTCAAGACGCCCCTGCGAGCGATTATCCGCCAGGATACTCGATGGCGCTCCACGTTTGCAATGCTGCATCGCTATCATCAGCTGACCAACTTCGTGGACACGGATGACGATGCCATCATGGACTTGCTGCCCTCCCCAGCATGCAACAGGCGTCTGGAGGCTCTCTATACAGAGTTGAAAGACATTGAGTCTGTGTCGAAAGCTTTACAAGCCAGTGACGTGAGCCTTCTCGACGTACGAGTGTGGTTTGACGGGCTGATTGCAGTCCACCCAGCCTTTGCTGACTACATCGGTAAGCAGAGGTTGGATAAGTTGCTGCTACTAACTGATACTGACCTTTTTCCTGTATGCTATTTTGTAGGCCTGCGCGCTCCGATTGTCCACAGCCCTGATTTTGAATCGGGCTGTGTCCGTGTCTTGAAAGACAGCGGTGCCCGACTCACTGCCGCGAAGAAGCGGGTACTGCAGCCTTTCGTTTGTGGCTCGGGTGCTGCGGGTGATGAGGGCAAAGGTGTTTCGGAGAGCTCCTTTGCCCAGCGACTTGAGAAGCGTCGCCGGCTTGAAGCGCGGAAGCCCCACTACGACCTAATCGGCAACATTCCGCCGACCCCCAACAAGGTCGAGCGCTTTTTTAGCGTGGCTCGCACTACGTTTGGCCAGGAGCGCAATGGCCTTCAGCCGGCGACGCTAGAGACTATCCTCTTTCTGTGCGAGAACGATAGCTTCTGAGATGTTTCGACAGTCGGTCGCGTCAGCTAGAGAGTTGTAACGGATTATAATTAATACATGTTGAAGTTGCAAGGACATTATTTATTTAGTGGCGCGTATGCGTGCCATTATTTATGCTAGCGGTGCGGTGCCCCACTCACGTTATTTATGAAGTGCATCTAGATATAATAAATATAAATGCCATAATCGGCCCCCTGAAGTCATGGGACCGGTGGCGTAAATGAGAGGCGATTATGCATGCAGCGCGTGGTCAACAGTCATTTCAGGGCGTCGGAAGCATGGGCGTGTTCGAACCAACCGCTAGTGTCTTCAAGGTAGAGGACGTCCGCATAATAAAATGGTGACCTGGCTGTATCCAACGCTACTCGAAGAAGTCGACTGCCTGCGAAAGGCAGGGCTGAAGATCGATACCGCATTACTCCGGCAAGTTGCCGTCGAACAGTTTGCCAACCCAACGGCCCCATTTGGTGCCAATTCTTCGGACGGGAATGGCGCTCTTTTAATTTCGAAAATTACTCCGAGATGGATGCAGGTATTCATGAAGAAGCATCAGATCGTACTGCGAGCGAAATCTCGACTGGCTCAAACCGCTGGCCACGTCGTCCCCGCTGTCGTCGCCAAAGCCGAAGCTGCTGCCCTGGGGTCGGCTTGTGCTGCTCACCGAGCAGACGAACGTCTCATTGCCCGACCACAACGACCTGACGCGCTACAAGCACTGCGCTGGGCGCGTCGCTAATCGCTGCTATATCCACATCCCAGTGCATTTCATAAGCGACTTGGTACGTCCGACAATGACCTCCGCTATTGATCTCGGTGCCTAACGCTTATCCTATCAAATCAATTATGTACAGCACTGTGTCATCCGATTGCTGGGGAAGGACAGCAGTGGGGAGCCTGTCGCGGAATTTGAGGACCAGAGGTAGACTCCGATTTCTTTTCGTTGCTGTATGCGAGCTGTTTGTTTTACGCGCTTGGATTGAATGGTGTGTATGCATGTGATGTAGCCGCTATGGCATTTGGGTGAACAGGAACAAAGTTGGCTACCAGGGGAAGGCGGTGGTGAAGAAGGGAGACAGGGTTGACTTCACGGCTCCTGCTTCCAAAGGTTGGTAGCCGTACTGCTCTGCTCTCGGAGTGGCCGGAGGTTTAACATATGAAACCTGTGTCTTCCTCTAATCTAGATGTAACCAAGCTCGCGTTCGAGCTTGATATCTTGTACGTTTTGGTCACCAGGGGCTGAAAATGGCGGCTAAAATCCTTCTGCCGCATTCCTATTTCGCAGATCTAGTGGATTGACGAAACAGAATTAGGCAATTCGCGCTCGACTAAGTGCGGACGAAATGTCAGTTGCTGATCGGACCCATAAGTGTGTCCACTAGGACCTACAGTATACGCTGAGTCCCACAATGGTGGCACATTCACCTCGACATCCCCGTCCATTGAAATCGTTGCGGCGGGTAACCAGCAGTCACACACTGGAAAACGTCAGGTCAGCGAAGAAAATCGAACACAAATGTTGCCGAGCACCTGGCTCAGCTGAAGCGTGACTTCCTCAACGGGTCTCTCGATGACAATACTGTCGCGAACATCGATGTAACACACTTCGTAATCGACATCGATAACGGGAAGACACTCGGGTTTGTGGGAGAAAAGCAAGTCAAGTATGCTAATGTCGTCTCTAGAGGGGAGGGAATGGCGATGGTTGTTCGTATCTCTGGTGGAGCCAGTGGATATATCCATCCGCCGATGATGATATTTAGAAACGCTAACAGAAGCTATCCTATTCAGGGTGTGGCTGATAATGTGGATGGCGTCTATTACCGCACGGGGACCAAGGGTTGGATGGGCCAGAGATTGTTTCGGGAGTATCTCAATAAACGGTGGGCGATGACTTCCGATCCTTGAGGCCGGAAGAAGGCGCGGTTCTCAGAAAACTGCTCTGGTCATCTCGATGAGTCTGAGTGCCTTCCAGAGCTCGAGTGACTGAACACCACGCTACGGTCTCTGCCAGCCCGCGGACACCTTCGTGATCGCGAAAATCAAGGACGTGGGGTCTCGTATGTGGAATAAAAAGAAGATCAATCTGATCGAAGGAGGCGAGTGGCAAAATAAGGCGCAAAAGGACGGGTGTTATTCAGGTAAGTTGAAGAATCCGGGAAAAGGTGTTATTTCTGAAGCTGGCGGCAGCTGCATTGAGGGAGGTCAACCAAAAGCGCGACACAAACGGTATCAACTATGCTCGAAAAGCTATGATGCGCTGAGGTTTGCCATTGGGTGTTGACGGACCACAGAAAAACTCTTCCCACAGTTGCAGGAGATCGTGAATAAGTATCCGTTGGAGTTTGCAGGTCGTCAGGATAATGATGAGAAGAACGAAGATTCGTCGAGTGACCAGGAGTCAACAGCGACAATGGGTGTGGTTGAGGAGGCACTCGTCTAGACCTGGATCGTAGCGTTGCACACTAAATTCCATACTAGTTTTGGTGACCATCATTAGCTTCTGCACAGAATTAGTCTATACAGACTAAGGCCAGACTAATATATGATCAACGGATGAAAATGGCCTCACACTAAATAGTATCATTAACAAGGGGTTCGCGAGTCAGGTAAAAGTGATCTGGTAGGTCAAGCCAATAAGGCCCTTGTTCAGATGGTGGAACGGGTTCTAGAGATTATGTGGGGTAGGGGTTTTCAGGTGTGCGTGTGCTTTTCAGAACGCGTGCTGTGGCATGTCCAAGTAGGTCCTTAAAATTCTGTTGTCATAGGCGTCCTGGCCACCCGTTCGTTTTGCATTAAACTGGATGAAGGCGCAGTGTCGTGGCAATATGCCGCATAAACTCCTGGCGCAATTAACACGGCATTTGTGTTCAAGCAAGTGTGTCCACTACAACAGTAACCTCTCTTGAAATCTGCAGGCCAGAGGGCTTTCATCACACCGGTTGTCTCTTCAATCAACGCGGTGAAAGAGAGGCTTTGGCACCTTGTCGTCCAAGAGGTTGCCGCGCATGTAGCCCGCCAGTATGATTGGTCGACGAGAAGGAACATTGCCTCGTTCTTGCCCATCAATTCCTAGCACAGGTGTGCCACGGCTGGCACAGCATATTTTGGTGTTCTGAAAAACTGGTGCTCTAGAACAAATCGGTGCGATGTACTATTTCTATTAGCCAATCAATTTCCTCCTCTAAGAGACCCCAGAACATGTGATGGCACTTGAACAAGGGCCTAAAGGATACTCCGCGTCAAATCAAGGTAGACCATGACCAGCACTAACACTACATATTGCGTCTGAAAACACAATTAAGCCCCTCCCCCTATGGGTCAGCACTGTGGTGTTGTAATTCACAGAAAACGTCGTTAGTGCGGCTTCCACGCAACAATACAACAATTCGCGGAGTCAGGTCGGCG
>LGTU01001347.1:0-10088 GCA_001314425.1 Phytophthora pluvialis | reverse complement strand
TGCGCTTCGTATACGCTATACCTAGTACGGATATGGAGAATCAGCAAATCGGAAAAGTCCAGCAGATCTGTCTAGGTCTAGGTTTCGGGCGAGGAGTCCCAATCGGGAAAAAATACTCACTTCCTTTTTTAAAACAGCGTTGCAACTGTATGGCAAATTGTACATGTATTACGACTGCGATGATACCTTTATCATTATCTAACAGAATTGCCTCATACAGGCGTTGCTGTACATATGCATATATACTTGACTGGCAGCCTCTAGTGAGAGTTGCTACAGTAGTGGTGGTGATGTGGGGGTGCAAACACCACAACCTCACGGTCGTTAATCGATTTCAGTGCCAGGAGAACTAGGAATTAACAGGGTGAAAGCTAAACATAAACTCTTTGTTCAACGAATTACAGCGGTCCAAGAGCATTTTTGCTGAACACATCTTCCAGTCCCTTCTTTGCGTCCACAGTTCGCATAAGAGCATCTCCAGCGGTAGGTCGTAATATAAGTCTTAACGGAGCCTTTGAGACCTCGAATTTTCAATTGAGACTCGCCAATTGCAATTCTCCTCCAGCGGGGAGATCTAAACCGAGTTTTACTATACATTTTACAAGTCAAAAATTGATACCCATGTTCGCGACTTCGTGTGCATTAAAAGCGGGGTCTTATTATAAGACTCGAGATACATCCGATAGTTCTCGCTAAAGTTAAAACCCGCGATAGGGCCTGCCGCTGGAAGCCTTAAAACTCGATCGAGTCTCAATCTTGCCACTTTTGGGATAAAACCGCCTTTGAGACCTACCGCTGGAAATACTCTAAGTGTTTTACGGCACCTGAAGGAATGTTTACGCGGCGTACCTCCCTTAAAATAAACTGTGATGAGGGCCCATTTTGCCTGCGACAGCCAGGCAACCAAAGTTGGCTTAAAGCAGCAGATTTTTCACTTCTGAAGCGAACCGTCACTGTTTTTTTAAATGAAACCTGGTCTCACGTCTTCGTTGGTCTTGGCCAATATGTACCTAACGTTTCAGCAATATCGGGTGTGGAGTCATTTAGTTAATGGAGTTCGTTCAGAGAATTTTGCGTTTTAGTCCACTTTCGGATGTTAAATTAACAGGCGCTGCCCCTAACGATGTACACTGCTTTGGGGCACTGGATAAATTCGTTTTCGCCCCTACTGAACCGTCGCAAGCGAGCCTCGGGGAGCACATGTATGTAGGGCTAATGAAGGTTATTGCAGAGTTTCAGCGTGTGCGGGAGTTCCGTTCCTCGCGGTGGGGCTCCACTTGGAGCCCTGGCCAGCGTGCCGTACTCACACTAGTTCAGGTTTTATTGTAGGATTTTCTTAACTCGAAGGGTCGCTTTGGTATTTACTCAAAGAGAACTAGCAGTGATGCTATAAATAAATTATGCTCAAATATCTTGAAATTTATCGCGAGGGAGCAATCTTCGCGCGTTCATTTATCATGAACTACGGAAAATAGCCTTCAACGAGGCTGGACTGAGCGAGCGAGCTATCGCTAAGCGTGTACGGACCCGAGATTTACTCTACTCGACAAAGTGGCGGCTGAAGCGTCATAGTCTGAGCTGCATTTTGTGCTCCGGTAAGTTGGAATTGGATAATTTGGAGAGCAATCAAAACAGTGAGCGGTACGTTTACACTCTCTCAGACTATTTAATGCCATTCATTGATCGTTTGTACGGCCGGTAACGCCTCCATCCATACGTCTTATTCAATGGCTCAACACACTAGAAAGGCTCACTACGTGTATATTTATCCGTTAATCCTAGTTGCCCTACTCTAGACGATGTGCTCAGTCTGAGGCAAATTGGGAAGTGAGCACGCCTTCGGACTGCGTCCGGGGCGGCATCAATTCCGTTGCCTGCTGTCGTCATCGCACGATGTAGTCAGATCACCCCATCTGTGATCTGTTCTGAATATCCTGTCGTACCTGCTAACGGTAGTACATATCAGATTAGAAAGGATTATCTCCCATTCAGTTTTCGCCCAGGCAGTCAGGCAATGTGTGCTGCCTCCCCGCTTAACACCCCCACTAAGTACTAGGGGACAAGTTCAGATCTCGAACTCTTAGCTCCTCTCTTAGTTATATGAGTTGTTTTCTTGACAGAGCCTTTGTGAGAATGTCTGCGGTCATTTCTGTTGTTACACAATTTTCGATTTCGAGGCGACTCATTTCAATGAGGTCCCCCGTGAATAGAAAATGAATCTCAATGTGCTTGTTTGACTTACCATTTCCTGGGTTCTGCACAATGCTGATGGCTGCGTTGCTAGCACACCATTCTTCTACTGGTAGCCGTTGTTGAAATCCTATTTCGTTCAGCAGACGCCACAACCACTCACTTCTTTGGCTCATTCGCTTGATGCGATGAGTTCTGCTTCAGCAGTAGAGAGTGATACACTTCCCTGTTTTCTACTGCACCATGACACACTTGCACCAGCCATATCAATCACATAGCCTGTAACAGATTTGCGTTCTTTAGGTTGACACGCGAAGCTCGCATCTGTTTACACTTCGTATGTTACATCACGCCTTATTCCATCGAGTAACAGACCATACTTGGACGTCCATTCAAGTATTTGAGTACACGCCTAGCGGCACCCCAGTGATAATGGTTGTAGCAGGACAGAAACTTACTAAGGTCTCTAACCGCGTTAGTAATGTCGTGTACCACGGACTAAGTATTGAAGTGAACCGACAATGCCTCTGTAGTCAAAAGGCTGCGCAGCCATCTGTTCTGCACTCACTCGAATCGTGCCTCTGGTGCATGTACCGCATCACAGTCCACCTCAAATTCCTGGTGGATACCTTGTGTAACGAGACGTGCTTTGAACCGCTCAACAGTACCGTCGGCTTTATACTTTACTACTAGTACCCAAATGACATGGCAAAGCTTTCGACCAGGTGGCAGAGGTACAAGCCTCCACTTCCCTTTCTCAATCAAAGCGTCGTACTATAGCTCCAGAGCTTGTTTCCATTGCTCTTTATGAAGCCCGCTCAAGGCTTCATTAAGCGTGCGTAGTGTAAGCACTTTGTGCTCCAGTATATCAAGTGCAATGTTCTTATCTAGCATTGCCTGGAAGCACTGATACCTCTGATTTTTATTTGGTTTCTTAGTTTCGCGACGTGGCCGAATGGCGACCCGCAGTACCAGTTGAACACCTAGTTTCAAAGCCACAACGCTGAGTTTGATTACCTCAAAAGCCTTGAAATCGAGGAAAAGATTAACCAGATTAAGTGGTGTCGACCCTCCTCACGGTTTATTGGTGCCCCCCCACGAGTCCAGCCCGTCGACGTTAATTCTTAGCTCCCACTGCTGGGGTAGAGTAACAGGATTGAAATCCTGGTTGCCTGGACCCCCTGAAGCCCTGAATCGCAAAGACAGCGAGGACATGACAGCGGAGCGAAGACCAAGAAGCAGACGACAGCGGAGCAGCAGGTGTTCCCAGATGGCACGAAGAGACAGAGACCCTGGAGGAGCAACCGGGGAGTATCCAGTGGCCGTGACTCAGGGGAAGTAGGCGCGATCTTCCGGCGAAGAGTCGTGGTTGCTGCTTGAGGACACTGGCTGATTGCGAGACCAGCCAGAAGGTCGACGGAGATAGGAAAGGGCAGCCGTCAGTCTTAGATTCGCGGCGTGGCAGGCAAGTGCCCGTAGCAAGCGAAGCCGTACCGGTCTGGTACGCGAAGACTATACGAACAATACAGCAGCCGCTGAAGCAGGTGACGACGTGTCGAGTGAGAGTGAGTCAGCGCGAGGGAAGGTGTGGTCTCTCGAGTGTGTAGAGAGACAGGTATCAGCAGCCCCGTAGAGTCGTCGGTATCTGCAGCCCGTATAGCAATACACGGTGACCAAAGAGAGGGTACTCAGAGCCCCCGGTACTAAGAGCCCCCGGAACTGCGTATTGAGCGACTTGGCTTAGATCTCGGAGTGGACCCCCTTACGTTGCGGAGCCCAGGAATTCGACTGCTGTACGCCATACGTGTTTAGGATAGCGTAGGGCAAGCAGCAGTTTTGGCCACCGGACACCGTCTCCTAACTAGGGACAGGACTGGCGATAACCCAACGCGGACCCCACGCGAGTGGCACACACTCACAAGACACTGACATTGAGACTACAGCATCCGAGAGGCAAGAAACAGAGCAGCCAATTACTGTAGATTCCTGAGTAGGTGCTTCAGCTCCCACTGTCTCAGTAAACCCCTTTGCCGTTTGGTCAGCTCCCACTGCCTCCGTATTCTCGTTGGCAGTTGTTTTCGCTTCCTCTGCTGCGGGTGTATCTCGAACGGCAGATTCAATTGCGAGCGCAGGCGTGTAGCTCCCGCCGTATGAACCGCTCTGCTGCACGAGCCTACAATGGCCTCTGTAAGGTGGAAGGTGGCCTCGATCACGCTGCCCTTGTGTCCGGGCAGGTAGTAGCGCTGGTTTCCGTCTCGGCGTTCTAGATGTACACGTAGCGGCCTGCCAAGCCGCTCGCTACGAAGCGCATATCTACCGATCAGCTGCTGCAGATGGGCGTGCGGTAGAAGCTGGGCTTGGCGCACATGGACGTCGTCTTGAGGCACTCTCCCCTGTCGAATGGCCGGATGTCCCATTCCTCATGGTCGAGCCCATGGTATTGGAGAGCAAGTAGCTGCCGTCGGGGCTGAGACTCACCCCGTTGGTGATTTCCACGTGGCCCTGCAGCGCCGTGCTCACCTTGTCTATGAGAATCCCTCTCCCGGTGGCACTCCTCAGGGAGTCACAGAAGCTCAATATGAATCACTTCGCGATTTGCTTGCTTCTACTCAACGCTCGTCTTCGTGCTTTCAGCTCTCGACTCGCTCAAATTCTCACGGTGCTAAAGAGCTGTACAACTCAATCGCTCTTATCGTCCTTGGGAAGCAAAACACCGTACGAAATGGTGTATGGTAATCCTCCAAACATGAACAAACTACCGTACCGATTGGGGCTCCGTATGCCTTGCGCATGTTCCAGCAGCTCTTAGAAAAGTCAACAAGCTATCCGCTAGAGCCATTAAATGCCGGTTTCTCAGAATATCAGAGGATACCAATTGATATAAGTTATTGGATGTCCACACCATCAATATAGCCACTTTGATACAGCGGGCTTTCGGAAAGACCAGGAGCCCGCTGCACGTCACGCGCTACCCGAGGAACTTCGGTACGCTAGCGAAGGCACGCGGGTGTGAATCAGCAGTAGTGGATGACCAAAGGAGCGCTGAACCCATGGGTTGCGCCATCTAAAGTGGCTGATAACTCCTTCGGTTCGCTGGTCATACCGCAAATTTCTCCGGCATGGGAAGATCGGAGCACCGTAACGAGATGCGAAAAGCCAAAAGGCGCTGGCAACAACTGCAGCAATGAGATGAGCGCGCTGTCCCCGGGGAGTGGCAGCTTCTCAGCAGCGGCGCCTGCAGATGCGGCCTCACCTCGCCAGCGGCCCACACCTGGGTTGCCAGACCAGCAGCAGCAGCAGCTACAACAACGAGGACAACATCAGCAACACAGGCAACACTGGGATGAGCGCGTGCCGTCCACGGGGAGTGGCGGCTTCTCGGTAGCGGCGCCTGCAGATGCGACCTGGCGTCGTCGTCCACCAACACCTGGGCAGCTGGCCCAGCAGCAGCAACAGCTGCAACAGCTGCAACATGCAAGTGACGAACGGTATGGTGGTGAACGGTGCGGTGGCGCGCCAGTTGCCGCAGCGTCGGTATCTGAGCCAGTGGATGAGGTTCAAGGGCTGACGCATCAACACAGCCGGAAGTGGCGGCAAGGCTCGAAGCATCTCCCTGATCTGTATGGTCGGGAAAATTGTGAGGAGGATGCGATAATCATTTCAGACTCCGATGAGGAACGTGGACTCAACCTCGCGGGTTCAGCCTGCGTGGCCCGGCCGGCAGCAGCTACCGCTGCGACATGCAAGTGACGAACGGTGTGGTAGTGGACGGTATGGTGGTGAGCGGTCTGCCACCGTAGCGGCGGTATCTCGGTTACCAAAACTAGTGGATTAGATCCTAGGGCTGACTCATATACACAGCCGGAAGCGGCGGCGAATCCCGAAGCAGAGCTTCGAAGAAGAAAGCATAGCCCCAGCACTCAACCTCGTGGTTTTAGCCTGCGCCGGACCAGACACTACGGCTCCACACCTACTCGGAATCGTTGGCGCGGAATACACTGGAGAATGGGAGCTCGAGGTGTGGGTGCGTTGGCTTCCCTCCCTTGAGCCCCTGACCGTACTGACGACTGAAATGGCTGCGCCATTCATTCAAAAACTACCACTGCGATCGCAAAACAAATTCGTCGTGTCACGATAGCCGTCGCTACATAGCGTGTACTTGCAGCGCGTATGATGCCAAACTGGGATGGATCGCCTCGGGGAAACATTAGAGGCGCTGAGCAATGTGGATAGCGCAGATGCTCGCGCAGCTGAACAAGCCATGGCTGTGCTGCATCCTGTTCGTGGTTGTCGTTACCCGCTCCATATCTACACATATAAATATAGTGAATCTCAGAAAAGAAAAACTAATAAATGGTCCCTCATTTTGCCTCCCAGTTCCAACGCGAATCCAATACGCTCGGCGATGGATCGCTCGCTAGCCAAATGCTAGCTATGTCGCCACGCCATCGCTAGGCACAACAGTATCATGTATTACATCATCTGGAACGATAGTTTCCAATGGATGTAGTCGATATCGTACACAACGGATCGCTTTCGTGTAAACGCTCTCAACGCCAATCCCGGGCAGCCTCGGTGACGCAAATTTTAGCCCTGCTGTCTCCATCTATTTTGAAGCACAGGCACCAGATACCACACAAACAATTTCGCAGGTAACTATTCGTTCATAAGTACTAACCGGATCACTAGACAGAGAGGAGTAATGGGCACCGGTTCTAGATCAATTGCTCGAGCAAAGAGGGCTCCTCCGAGATGGATACGCACTTGGGGTACTAGACGTTGCACCCCATTCTCGTCCGTCGCTTCCCACTACGGGTACGTCAAGGTGCTACGCTGTTACACGTAGAGAGCACCACCTTCATAACAATACAGCCCCCACTTCCCAAGGCGCATACAAGCGCTACGCTAAAACTAAGTTCCGTTGCGCGACAGTTCGTGCGCCTAGCTACCAAAATCTCGCTAGAGCACTCGGCCACCCCGTTCACGCAGGGGTCTTCAACTGATCAGATCCCTGTAGACCCCGGTGGAGTACGCATGTGGCGAACACAGCGACGCCAGCCAAGAGGGGGGGGAGGGGGGGTACTCGAGGGTTACGCTTATCGATTTATACAATCGGACGATGTTCGCTTCCAAAACCTTCGACAGAAGCTTTCGTGCATGACAGAGACAGAACGCCAGTCAAGAGAGTGAAGACATGCTGCTTGCGTTGGCGGCAGCGATCAAGTTTGAGCTGCAATAACTTCATGAGAAATGGCGTTATTAACGCGGCCACGCCTCCATTTTAAATGATTTGTACGAATCCTTCTGGCAGCACTATAAATTTTTAATTCATGCATGCATTTAATGTATGTAGAGGACACCAATGGCAATTTTCATTTTGCTCTCGCCCAAGAAATGCCGATCTTTGGTCAGACTACCTCCGACACCTCTTGTAAGAGGTGTTTTCGAAACATGGTAGAAAATGCCGTCTAAAAGGGCTTCCGGAGCGCCCTTTTAGACAAGTTCAAATTAATGTATCGTCTTTAATAACATAACCTCAACGGTACGATCACTAGTCATGTCGGCATACTAAAACCAAGGTAGTGCATGTATCAAATACACCATAAAATCATTGAAGTTGATATGTTACAAGAACTAGACACGGACAGTACCGTGATTTTGTAAAAGGGCATTCCCTTCGCCTTTTAAGAATCAAATGACTAGGATTTGTATACTATAGTTTACCTAAGTGTCGCACGCTAGAGTTCAACTTGAGTTTGGCGGTTGATATAGTGACGGGTGAGGCCTACTCGTGAGGCGTGTGGTTTGGATTGTGTGGTGTATCTTTTGTCGTTGTTTGTGGTATTTTGTGGTGTTTTGGATCTTCGAGGGTGTGAAAACTGGGTCACGAAATAGTAAAAGTTACGCCTGTGTGGCTCAGTGGTAGAGCATCTGTCTTGTAAACAGAAGGTCCCCGGTTCAATCCCGGGCGGAGGCATGCCTTTTCCCTGCTGCTTCTGTATCCTCTGTGTCTCGAGACCGACACACGCGAATGGGACACTTGTTGCTCGCGTGCGCATCAAAGCGCGACGGCTCTTCTTGCTCTTCTTGCGCGCTAGTTCTTCACTTTCGCACCAAATTCGGCAACATTGCTTGTCACGCCCAGCTCCCAGGCTGGTCGCACAGTCCACGATGAACAAACATGTGATTTTACCACCCCTAGCTACTCGCTGAGACGGAGTGGCATAAGTAGCTGTTGATGCCCCCGTGTCGTGGTCCTTCTTTCCCCCCGTTGCCGCTTTGCCGCCAAGTCCCTCATTCGTGGATTTCTTCGCGCCGAGCAGAAGCGAGATAGCATACGCCATGGACTTCGAGGACATCTGGTCCCGCCTCCGCACTGAGGCTGGACGTGGAAGCCGGCGACGAATATCCAGATCCAGTATGCATGTGACTAACTGCATTGTACATGCCTTGAGCCTTACCGTGTTTTGTTATGGCTATGTTCCCTAGCACCAACTACGTGAAGCCTGGACGCTGAGTCAGGGGTGGAAAAGAAGGGGTAGGATTCTTTAACGGCGAGGAAGAGCTGCTGGCGCACGTTTGCGCAGACAAGGAGCTCTGCGCTCGGCTCAACATCTCCAATGTCATGGTGCGCATGCAAGTACACGCGAGTACGTATCATGTGCTAGTGGGTATTGCATTTCTGTATTGTTAGTTCATTTACGTGTGTGTTCTGGATGCTAGTCCGAAGCACAGTAGACGATGCAGCCCCCGTGCGACCTAAAAGGCAAGTTCGAAGGGGAGAACCTGCGCCTAGATCAGCACTTCCTGAGAAAACTACCAAACCGCCACCTAAGAAACGAGTGGCTAAGAATCCGGTTTCCAAGCCACCCAAGAAGCGTACGAAGAAGCAGATTGAAGAAGAAACGAATCAGCGACGACGTGAACTCGCAGCGTTCGGCAAAGTCTGGGGTGAAGGAAACAGCACAGGTAAGTAAGCCTCGAGTTGGTGATGAGTGTGTAAGATGACTTCGTAACCTGTTTGGATATATTGTGTGGACAGTGAGCGACGGAAAAGCTGTGCAGCCTCCTACCAGTGCAGTAGAACTTTCCACAAGAAACCAGACCTCGTCGGAAGGTATGTAACTCTGCCTTCATTTTGCCTAGCTTTTACGAACGCGTTATACTGACCAGAATTGTGTATGCAACATAGATAATGCTGACACGGACATGACCACTGCTCCGAATGCTGACGCGAACGGGGTACTAAAGCTAATGCTGACACGGACATGGCCACGACTCCGAATGCTGACACGAACGGGGTATCCAGTGAGGCTAATGCTGACACGGACATGACCACGGCTCCGAATGCTGACACGTCTGGCGCTAGTACAGCACATGCCGCCGGAAGCAGTTCAGACAACAACAGTTTAGCTGATGGGGAGGGTGGCCATGTCGAAGATGATGAGGATACTATCGCTTCCAATGATGGCTCGGAAGGCGAGGCGTNGGAGAGGTGAACCAGCAGATTAACGACGACACAAGGCTGCTTCTACAAGAAGCTGCTGGCAGTTCACCACTTCAGTTTGACTTCGTCGACGCTCTGGATCCGAACATTGTCGGTGAAAACGGTCAGACCGAGCTACAATCTGATGGGGAAGGAGGAGAAGACTCTGCGGAAGTCGACTTTGAGGAGGAAACAGACAGCGACACAAGTGAAAGCGAGGCTTGCAGGACTGAGAGTTTTCAGCGCGAACTACATCGTCTTGCCAAGCTGATGGAGGCAGCCGAGCTGGAAAGGTGGCACATGCAGATACAAGGTGAGTCCGCGGTTCTGATTTAAACTGACATAGACAGCATCTAACTCGTTTGTTGTGCTGACAGAGTCATCTGATGTCTACACCGACGATCAACTGGAC
>LGTU01001346.1:0-12175 GCA_001314425.1 Phytophthora pluvialis | reverse complement strand
GGGGATGCAAGTATTCCCTGATTCAATGATGATTAGTGTGCAGTAATGAGATATTTGCGAAAAGCAGAATATAGCCGTATCGATTTGCTTGAGATTATTCCCTGTTTGACCGGGCAAGGATGTAGACCAACCAAGGCGTTTGGAGATCATGCCTATTCAAGTCACTAAAATTAATACACGTTCTGATTTTCCGCTCTCGTGTTATTTCGGCAAAGCGAAGTAGAATTTTTCATCTAAACTCGATGATAACTAGTCCAAAAACGGTGATAAACTATTCCTTTTTGATAGAAATGATCCAAAAACGATGATAAAGTATCTGAAATTGATCAAGAAAATTTGTCGCTATCGATTTCTCAGCCTGTAGTAAAAAAAGGTTTTAATGAGTTGCCAAAATTGCAATGAGTACAATCGGTTTCCTTCGATCGCTGTGGGAATCGAAAGCACGCTACTTTTCTAGATCCTTCTTCCCCGTTTCTTCTGTTAAACGCTTTGTAGATGATCACTACTAAGATGTCTGCCTAGCAGCTGAGTAGATCTATCGCTATTTTATTGATCGATGGGTATAGATCTAGTATGAAAAGTATGCTAACGATCGGAATGGAATTGAGCCGCTCGGCGCGCTTCCTGAAGCGTTGTTAGAGGCATGTGCTTTTGCCTGTCTTCGAGTGATATGCCGTCTTTCTTACGGATGTAGTAAGCTTTACCCGCGAGACGACACGCCACCTTGCGTTCTTCCGCTCGAGCTGCAACCGAGCGCTTATCATACCGATTTTTGCGGGCCAGATGCTTGACGAGACCTTGGGGCGTCTTCAGCGTGCGATGACAGTGCTTGCACTTCCGAGAGGCGTTCTTCTCAGGCCTTCCGACCGTCCTTGGAACTTGTACCGCGATTGGAGCCGCGGCCACCTTCTTTCCACAGCGAAGTGTCAGACCCATCTACACTATTGCTTCCAAAGCGAGTAAATTGCAGATTGCCTGAGCCTTCGCTCAGGCGGGTACTAACCAGCAATTTGTGTCAATCAGTTGCACTGGAAATGTCTATCAGATTTAGTCTACCAATATCAGTCTACGAATGTTGGAGAATAGTCCATACCTATCCCTCAAAACTGGCCTGGGAACGTCTGAGTGGATATCCACTCAGATATGGAAATTCCTCGTCATTCGGGCTCTACCCGGCCTATCTCAGCCTATGAGCTTGCAAATGCTGGCCGAAGGTGTAGGGAGGCATGGCAGGCGGTACCTCTGGCACGAGTGGGGGCGGTTTGTCGGGCCTCACCAACATGTATGAGTGGCACGGGCGGCGCCTTGAGCGGTGGCCAGGAAGATACCGCGGTTGCCATGAGCGGGCCGGGCATGGTTCATGCGCCAAGCATGGACACCATGGGGACTGGAACTGGTGCTACTTCTGCTGGAACCGGAGCAGCAGAAAGCACTGTAGCCACAGGAAATACTGGCACAGCCGGCGATACCGGGACGACCGGGGCCACGGGAGCTTCTGGGCCAACTGGAGCAGTCCAGACGTACCGACGCAATCTTTGCCCGGACTGAACGGGCGGGTTGCTTTCTTCACATATTGCATACCAAGATCTGTGTTCTTGTCAAGGAGCCTAGTTCAGTTTTATACGAGTGTAGCGCGAATAAATATTCCCGTTTGTTAGATGAGCTGGGGGACTCGTTTTGTAAAAGTATAAACCGAGCTCCAACGATGTTGTTCCAACAGCACGGTTGCACCGCCTCGGCTTTTTTAGATAAATGTAGCTTCCATATACTTTTACTTTCAAACTGCGAATACCCCCCTCCCCCCGGGTCCATCACCCGGGTCACCAATAGCGCTAAATCAGGGTAGATCACCAAGTTATGGGGAATGAAACTGTGGATTGGGCTTTCCGCTGGAACCAAGTTCTCCACTCTGCCATTTTTAAGCATCTCATGATGTTATAAAGTGTATTCCTCAATCCGCTGAATCAATCGCTGGAATGACGCGCAGGACACGACAGCGGATCGGCCGTTCCGCTGGAACGCAACATCCGCTGGAATCGCCCGCATTCCGCTGGAATTTCGGTCTGCAGACGCACGCAAAACATTTTGGTCGAGAACCAGCACCATTGTATTGTCAGCTAGAATACATCCACCAATACATTGTCGCTGTGGATCATGCGGCAGTCCGTCGTGTACGAGATCGAATAGTCGAACGAGCCTGTCCACCAACAGCAGCACAAGTTCAAAGTCACACTACCACCCACCTCTGCTTTGTCATCAGTGCTGCATCGCCGGCGTCCTGGACGGCATCCCCATCAGCATCCAGCGGAAAGCGTACAAGCCGTTCGCTATCATGGGCGTCCTAGGTTCGTTGCAAAATATTTGACAGGTTTGTCCATTTCATGGCACTTCCATCGTGACTTCTGCTGTCGCTGCCCGCGACCAGAAATAATCGCAATGAGCTCCTACGTCAGGACAGCACCTGCAACTCCTAGGACCGTACCAGTATGTGTCGGTTTGATAATGCAGGACGTGAGCATCTGCTGCAGCTGCGCCGGGTCATCGTCACCTTCGTCTCGCGCTTCAGGAAACATATCGCAGATTTTCGTTCTCTGTCGACTGAGATTGATAGTAAAATTACTATGTATTGTGCCGTTTGCCTATTTTGGCGGGCAGGCAGTTGATTATGGCGTAATTAGATAGCAGGACTGGAGTACGCAGTCGTCGTGGATATCGTACCACAACTAGTTCAGCAAACCATTCCGTGCATAGTTTCATTGCGAAGATTAACTTTATGTTTGCTGCCGTACATAAAGTACAATCTGCTGTACGAAAAAAAGTAAAATGTATTTTGTGCTTATGCTGCTGAGCAAACCCAATTGTCAAAGCAAGCAGAAATATGCATGCAGCGACTCAGGGCCAGCGTGCTAGTAAATGAAATGAAGCTGGAGATGCCACGCTTGAGCCTGAACGGCAGTCTCTTCGGCCGAGAACTGCACTCGTCAGCGAATATGACTCAAAGCAAAAGTGCAGCCCAAGCCAACACCGCCAGAACCATCCACTGAACTCGGAGCGAAGACAGCGAGGTTGCAACCGACACCCCTGAGCCGGTGTTAGCGGTAGTGGTAGGCGCGGGCGAAGACGCCGGCGAAGACGCCGGCAAAGTCGGAGCAGGAGTAATTGACGGAGCCACGGTTGGAGCATTAACAGCGTAGTACTTACTGCTCCCAACACACTCGTGAGAAGACAGCTGAGCAGAAGTCAAGGGTGTTGTTAGTGGAGAGCTCGTACAAGCCTTGTCTTGGTAGAAGCTCATCGATCCCGCACCACTCGTTGCCAGAGTCACCTGGAAACTCGATGCCCCATCCAGCGCAACGTGGCATTGAGCATCCGCAGGGTACGCCATTGCACCCATCTTGATTCCGCATGACGTATCCGGTTTGTACAGTTCTACGATGACGAACGGTGCAGTATTCCCAAACATTGACTTCGCCCAGACAACATCGTTGTCAGGGCAAGAACGAACAATCGAACGGTCGCCTGACACAGCACAATCGGCAGGTGTGCACTTGAATCCACTCGTCAGCGCCAGCATAGTAGCTGGAGCTCCACATTTTGAGCCGTCAAATACACCCACTCCAGAAAGCACTGTAGGTGTTGCCCCATCGCCAAAAATCTTCGTGTCAAGGATACCATTACCATCAGTAGCACACGACTGGCCCTTGGCCTGGTCTGCCGTTACATTCAGCGTCCTCGAAGCCACTCCTGAGCAATCTGTCGCACTCGCATATGTCGACACCGTCATCGACCCATCTGCACCCCTCGTAGCAATGTAACTTGATAACGTAGATGTCTTGTGGCACGCATTATCCGCCAGATACACAGTAATACCGGACAGTTTCGTGCCATCGCAACTCTTCCCAGGAATGTAAGACTCCACAACCACGTATGGCTTCGAGGCGAACGCCGTCCCGACATCAGTTCGGTACGTAGACGTTCTGCTACACAGCGTACTGCTGTAAGGTGCGGCCGCACCCACACAACCATTTGTCGTCGCCGTACAGCCCGTCGAAGTCACCACCGACATCACCTCCAGTGATGGCACCGCCGCCGAAACGGAGCAGCTCGTAGTGTTGGTATCGAAGTTCACAACCGACTTCAAGAACAGAGAAGACGAACCAGCGCCATAGATCTTCGTGTCAACGACACCTTTACCATCACTCGCACACGACTGACCATTAACTGCAGCCGCCGATGCATCCAGCGTACTCGAAGTCGATCCTGTGCAATCTGCCTTGGAATAAGTCGAAACCATCGTCGAGTTGTCCGCAGCCCTCGTCGCAGTATAGCTTGTCGACGCACCCGTCTGGTGGCAAGTTCCATCCGCCAAATACACGTTAATGCTCGACAACTTCGTGCCGTCGCAGCTTTTCCCAGCAGCGTAACCTTCCACAATCACGTACGGCGTCGATCCGAATGCCGATGCTACGTCTGCTTGGTACGTCGATAACGTGCTGCATGCAGTAGCCGTGTACGGCGCAGCACTACCAGCGCAAACACCCAAAGTCGGGGTGCACGTCGCCACCACCGACATCAGCTCCTGCTTCGGGACCACTGCAGCCGAGCAGTCACCAACCTTGCTATCGAACGTCGACTTCGACTGCAAGATCAAAGTAGTCACCCCGGCGCCATAGATCTTCGTGTCAACGACACCTTTACCATCACTCGCACACGACTGACCATTAACTGCAGCCGCCGATGCATCCAGCGTACTCGAAGTCGATCCTGTGCAATCTGCCTTGGAATAAGTCGAAACCATCGTCGAGTTGTCCGCAGCCCTCGTCGCAGTATAGCTTGTCGACGCACCCGTCTGGTGGCAAGTTCCATCCGCCAAATACACGTTAATGCTCGACAACTTCGTGCCGTCGCAGCTTTTCCCAGCAGCGTAACCTTCCACAATCACGTACGGCGTCGATCCGAATGCCGATGCTACGTCTGCTTGGTACGTCGATAACGTGCTGCATGCAGTAGCCGTGTACGGCGCAGCACTACCAGCGCAAACACCCAAAGTCGGGGTGCACGTCGCCACCACCGACATCAGCTCCTGCTTCGGGACCACTGCAGCCGAGCAGTCACCAACCTTGCTATCGAACGTCGACTTCGACTGCAAGATCAAAGTAGTCACCCCGGCGCCATAGATCTTTGTGTCCATGCTGCCGTCTTGGTTAATATCAACCAGACACTTGTTGCCCGCGGCTTGAGTCGCCGACGCATCCAGCCCAATTTTCGGTGACCCTGAGCAATCTTTTGCCGCGAAAGTCGTTACCGTTGCTGATCCATCTGCAGCCCTCGTTGCGGTGTAGCTTTTCGACGTATCCGTCGTGTGACACAGGCCATCCGCCAGGAACGTCGAAATGCTCTCGATAGTACTAGCACAATTAGCGCTAGTGTAGGTCTCTACGACAATATACGGAGCCGACCCATACAAGTTCGGCAGCGTCGTCTGGATAAGGACCCCACTGCTGGTGCCATCCGTGGCGGAGCACCCAGTAGCAGAATACACCGCAAGCGATGTTGATGTCGAAGCCACCGTTGGTGCAGCACACGTCGTCGTGTCAGGAGCTGCACATGACGCCGACGGAATCTTAGCCGTCACTTGAACCGGTGCTCGGAGAGGACTGGCGGTGCCCTGACAGGAAGCTAGATCATCGTAGAGTAAGGTGGTTTCAAGGTCATCCGCTGAAACTGACGTCGCGGCTGCAAGAAAGAAGACAGCCGCGGGCAGGCTCCGGAGACTGAATAGCCTCATGGCGGTCCGGTTGCTGGAAAGGGTTGGTCTTGGGCACTCGAAGGTTCGCTGGGTGTTGTCAGGACTCGGCAAGTTCGAGAATGAAGTGGTGGACTTGACCGCTCGCCTTCGCTCCGCGTCTTCTCGCCAAAGATCTCAGTGAAGGCGACGGTTGACAGCGACGCTTCGCAGAGCGCTTCCACCGTTTTATCCTCCGAATCGACAACCGCTAAGAAGTGCTTTTTGATCACTTATAAAAAGAACTTTTAATGCACTTTTTTCAAGTGAATAAACATTTTTCCTATCCCAGAACTGAAATCTAGATTTTGCTATTAATAATTGCCAGTTGATTAACGCGCATTATTGGCGTAAAGACACTAATATCCACCCCCTTAGAGATCCTCACGACCGCGACGGCGATCACCACCCATACAATAGAGCGGCACGCAGGACTTCACTCCCCCGCCATGAGGTACATTATCTTGTTGTTACTTTCTTCACAGTTATTGTGTTTGGAATAACAATAACTGTAATTCCAATATGTTGCTGATTTGGGGTCGGCAACGGCTCGAGCGATGCGATCTTCGGCGGTTGCAAAACGACTGCAAAACGAGCCGCTGATCCTACCCAAACTTGGTCAACGGACTCACCCACGAGCCCTTCGGAGGGAGGAAGGTGCCCCTCGTGAAGCCCGCAGACTGATACATCGAGGAGGAGAACTATCCAGTCATGGTTAATTTCCACTAACAGCTTAAGTAGTGATAAGCATACAGTCTGATCCTCTCTCGCAAAACGAGCCGCCGATGGAAAGGTCCCACACTCACTGTTAATGACCAGAAATACATTGGTGGCGTTCTACGCGAGGACGAGAAGACGGTGAAAAAGGAGTCGACCAATCTGAAGGTGACCTGCTACTGAGGCCTGTTGGGTCGAGTGCTGGGTGCTGATGCTGGATAGGGGCTATCTCGTTCACGGCGTAGGTGAATGGACCCCACTGGATCTGCATCAGTGCAACTACGCGCTCCCGGACGACGTGTCGATGATGAGTTTTGCCGAGGGCGCGGAAGGATGTGTGTGTTAGCGATTCGCATTGAGGCTGGCGATAGGAAGACCAGATGGACGATCTCCACCCAGAGATCATGAAGCTCATAGACTGCGTGACCGCTATTCAGCGAGACCAAGATGTTTAATATTACGCTAAGGTCTCTACAGCATTCCGTTGATAGCATCAACCAGTGTTCCACCAGGGTATCCGTGCTGCAAGTAAGGACTTCATCGCAACATTATCCAGATGTAAATCGTTAAGCTGGTGAGGTTCAAGCCTGCAGATTATCACTTTGACTGCCACCGACTCCTATCAGTCCCGGTACCTCCAGGGATTCTTTCTTGCAGAGAAGTTAACCAGGGTAACGATGTGAGCCTGCTCGGAAAGACATTCATCGCTCGCAAAAACATACCGGACACACCTTTCCGCTGTTAAGTGCCATCAAGTCCCGCCTCCCGTCTCTCACCACCGTGACGTCCGTCGTGTCCGGAGACTCGTACTCGACTCGAACGTCGTCTGCTTGGGTACATCCATCAGGAAACAACGATGACCCTGCACAATTCTCACACAGCAGCCTGCGTTGATTTGATGCATGCTTCAAGCCTGGGGCGGATGTTTCAAAAGGGCGTAGTTAAACAGTTATTAGCCTTAAATCCCTGCCGCTGCTCGAAACGCTAGGTGTTATCTCCACTTTCGGGCACGCTTGGGCTTCGCTTCACTCGAGCATCATTCGGTTGCTCGCGAATGAACGTTAGTATCTCTGGGCACCGCAAAATGTGATCGATCAAGGCTGCACGCGCCTCAAAACGCCTTGTAACCAAATGTGCAACTTGCACGTCTCGTCCTTGTACCTTGTGTGCTTAGTGAACATTTGTGTCATTAAGCACAGGGTGGAAAACACTAGTGCCACAAACATCTTTGAGCGCAACGTAAAGATTGCAAAATGGCGGGAAAATTGAACGGAATTTTCGACTTTCATTGTACCTAGTTCTCTAGATATTTATATCCAGAGTTTTAGGGCGAGCAGTCGATTATCCTGTAAGAACATAATTACCTTATACGTAGTCGTTTACAGTTTCCAAAACAAGTCGACAAAACATCTTATAAACTATCACATTGCATCCAAAATGGTGAATGTTGACCTAGTCGGCCTAGAACAACACTCGTGCGACCTTACGCGAATGTTAACCCAATTAGATAGAGGAACATTTACCGCGACCTTTGGCACATGTAGCACGTATTTTTCATTGCACTCTTGGCCTGAAGGGGCAGATGGAGAATCGCAGCGGAGAGACTCGGTGAAAAAGGAAAACAAGATGCAAAATAACACAAATTGAATCTAAAACAACTGCCGTTGTTGCTCGTCTGTGTGTCTGTGTGTCTGTCGCACTCCCGTCTTGCTGCCTGTGTATCTCTTTGGGCATGTGTTGGGGGTGGTCATTTACGGTCTTTTACGCATGCGACTGCCCTATTCAGCTGCATCCGCCCATCGTTCTGACTCGACTAACTATGGCGGTGTTTACAAAAATAGCAGTGCGTCACGCTGCCGAGCGGAGCGAAGACGGCCCCTCATTGACCGAAATCATTATTTTATTTGGACACGTCTCTCATTTCCTTTTCCAAATCGCGGCCCGGCGGAGCGAGGGAGCGAGCGGAGGGCGTGGCGCACAGGGCGGCCCACAGGAAGCGGACGGCGAAAAGGACTGAAGGTACGCTTAGCTATATGGTACTCTTAACAATTATAAGCACGACGGTTTCGGGAGTTCCGCCTGTTGGGATAACTGGTACCTCAGGGCATCCGAGGGAGTTATGTGTGGAATAAAGATGATATCTGGTGCCTACTTCGGTGGGGCCGCGGGAAGGTTGACGCGGGCATTTCCCGCCACGCGACAACTCTGTCGTAGACCAACCCGTGTGTGCGCAGTCTGTCCGCAGACCGCCAGGGAGTTCCTTCTGAATCTGCAACACTGCCCATTTGCATGTTCGCCGAATTTGATTATTTGGTGATGATTGCATTTGGTACTGTAGCTTTCGCACATAATTCCCGTTACTTTCCTATACCAGGATAAAAAAGGATGCAGCCGGCCCCCGCCGCCGTCCTCAATGCTCTGCCACAATTTCCAAAGCTCTCAGGAGCAGCGACACTGAGGCGCCCACGTTTACCCGCCAGCGGCGTGGGAAGTCTCATACCAATCCAGGGTTCTGGGGTATTTCGATGTGGCGAGAAGAGCCGGCTTGCTGGGTCGCCCACCCCAGACTCGGGCAAGTTGTCGTCAATGGAACCGGCCCTTGGGATGGAGACACCCTATAGGTCGTGGCAGAGCTCATGCGAAAGCATGTTTTAAACACACAAAAACAAAAAGAGAGTTCGGATTTCGCTGCTGCGATGTCTGAGGAGTGTTTGACAGCGGCNGGTTCAGTGGCATTAAGCAGACAGTTAACCACGGTCGCCAAAGGAAGCGACCAAAAGAAAACAGTGGTAACTGCTCGCGCTTCTGCACAAAAACTGATGCTTCGTCTCCAAAGGAATTGAGACGTTGCCATAAATCATGAGTGCTCGAAGGAGGTAACAGTGGAGGTGAGGTACCAAAATAAAATAAAAAAGAACGGGCTCGATCTGGCTAATGAGATGTTTTACTGCCGTGTCGGATTATGGTGTCAGCCATTACTGTACTAAGCTTGGACTTCAGTTTCTTTGGAATTGGGTAGTATCCGTGGGTGGCGACGCGTGCTGCTTGAAGACTGCTCTTCCGACATCGTGCGGCGGAGTCCATTTTCGCCGCCAGTCTCCAGTTTTAGTTTAGCACGGTACCTTTAGGTGCTTGACGTGTCTCTGTGTCCACGTCAGGCCGTGTGTACTGGGATTAGATAGCAGATACAGTGTACTTAGACTTTATGTCTAACGCGTAATGTTAATTTATACGTGTTCGCAGGCAGCCATGCCTAGACGGAAGCGGACCCGCGAGGAGATCGAAGACGCGCTGCGCGATAACTTACGCGTGAATGCTACCCCGGCAGCTCCGGAGGAACTCGCTGCGAAGAAATGTCGCAAAGCGAGGCGAAGAGCCAGTAAACGCAACCTGAACAAGGCGCTAGAAGCGATTCACATTGGAGATGCTGATGAAGATAGCAGACCTGTCGCTGCGCCCCCAGTCACCATCACCGCGCCGTCGACTACCAGCCGAGTCGATCTGGCATGCGCCGTTGCTCCGGTGGCAACGGCCACCATTCCCGCACCCGACCTGGTGGCCCTGCAGCGTCGACAACGCAACGCGGAGCAACAACATCGCAGGCGAGCAGCCATATCTGCGTCGTAAGAAGATCGAAATCGTGCAGGGAACGCCGGTCGGGCTCGAGCGAGACGTGCCAATATGTCTTCTCCTGAACAAGAACGCGTGCGATTGAGAGACGCAGAACGGCGGCGTGCCGCTAGAGCTCGGCTATCGGAGCCGGAGAGGGTGCTTGAGCGGGAGCGCAACCGTCTGCGACAAGCGGAGTCGCGCGCAAATATAACAGAAGAGCAGCTGCAGTCGGAGCGGGAGTGTGGCCGTCTTCGCCAGCAACTGGCGCGCACTGTTCGAACACCAGATGACGCGGAGGCGGAGATGGAGGCCGACCGTCTCAGATAACAACGTGCGCTTGCTAACCGCACAGAAGAGGAAGTGGAGTCTGAGCAGGAGGCCGACCGGATCAGACAGCAGCAAGTCCGTGTTGACCGCACTGAAGCGGAAGAGGACGTAGAGCGGGAGTGCAACCGTCTCCGCCTGTAACAAGCGAGGGCAAACCGCACTGAAGAGGAACAAGAGGAAGAGCGAGAGCGCAACCGCCTTCGTCAACAGCACGTTCGTGCTAACCGGACGGAAGAGGAAGCAGATGAAGAGCGAGAACGAGTTCGAGTACGACGTCGATGCGCGAGAAAAGGTCACGCCCTCTGCAACCAGGAAGACTTCGATGATTCCATGGTTACCGACCCGACTGTTGTGTATGGACGCTACCGGCTACCTGCGACTACGGTTTGTGAACGCTGCAACGCGTGGAAATGGCCGGGTGAGTCCAAGAAGGGGTGTTGCCTGGAAGGAGCGGTTCAGCTCCCTCCTCATTCACCGGCCCCGCCACGCCTCTTACAGCTATACGGAGACCAGGTGTTCCGCCGCCAACTACGCGCGTACAACCAAGCTTTCGCTTTCACCTTTATTAGCGGCCAGGTCAGATTTGAGGGTGTGAATCAAGATACAGACGTGGCTGGCGATCATGGAGTGTACACGTACCAGATTCAGGGAGCCATGGGACACTTTCTCGGCTCCTAACTTCCATACACGGATCCCGAGACGAACCTACCGGTGCAGCCCCAGTTCGCGCAAATGGATATGGTGGACCCAGACATGCAGCAGCGCGCTGTAGAGGCATCTCCAGTAGATTGGACCCCGTGGCCTTGAGCGACATCGAGGCGATGATGGCCGAGCACAACTAACTCGCGCAGCAGTTCCTCTGTAGCGGAGAAATACTGGCCGAGCGCCGCGCGAGGGGGGAGAACGTTCTCGATGTACAATCCCACTTGCACGAAAACCGTTCGCAACCGCGCACGTGCAACCTGCCAACCGTCTCCGAAGTTGGTGCTACTCTCATTGATTCATTGATGACGGCAACCTCGACCGACGCGCAAAGGACCACACGTTGCGCGCTTTTTCGATACACATGCGTTGTATGACCCTCTTCAGTACCCGCTTCTTTTTCCGTACGGAGAACTCGACTGGACATTCACTGACGTGTACGCCGATGGAATCGTACGAAGGAACAAACCGACAATGTCTCTTCGCGAACAGGTCGCATATCGATTGTACCAGAAGGTCGACGACCAGTCCACTCTTCATCAAGGCGGCCGACTGTTTCAGCAGTATTGCGTGGATCAGCGCGCCAAGTGCGAGCAGGAATAATTGCGATGGGTGGCCACTCACCAGACCGAGATCCGCGCTGATCCATACAGCGAGTTTCGAGATGCATTCTTGGGTGAAAACACTGTCGAACTACGGGAAGGGGAGGCGCTACTTAGCGAATACAATCGCGAGACCCGCACTTTGCAACATCTGGACCAGTCCCGACACCGAGAAAGAGACTTCCTGAACCAAGTGGGTAAGAGGGTGATCTTGCCTTCGTCGCATTCCGGAGGACCGCGCGCCATGTGTAAGTCGTACCATGACTCAATGACTATCGTCCGTGTGTATGGTAAACCAGACGCGTTCACGCGCACCAGCTGTGGCAAGGTCGATCAAACCTTTTCCGCCCAGAGGTGTATAGCGCAGCCCAGACGGCTCTGAGTTTGGGCCCAGAGCAGACTAAGAGTTAACAGATGACGTCTGAATTCG
>LGTU01001343.1:0-13492 GCA_001314425.1 Phytophthora pluvialis | reverse complement strand
TGCCGCGAAGTGCTCTTCGCGTGCCGACTTCGGCTCGGCACTGTTGGGGCGAGCCCCACGTCTGCTTCACTGACTGCATTTATTGCATGAGTCGGCGGGCTAGCGTCGGTGATCAAGCACATTTGCTCGATGTCGCCGGCCTTGAGGTCGCGCAGGAAGTTCTTCCAGGAGAGACCTGACAGTCGCGTGATCGATGCGGCGTCGCGAGGAGGATTCGCGCCCTTGATGGTTCAACTGCGTTGTGGAGCCCCTTCCACGTACTCGAGTGTGCAGACGGACTCCAGCACCGCAGGTTCATCATTGATGGAGTCGCGACGTGGCTTCAAGCGTCTTCGCGATCGTCGTGATGTCTTATTTTCGTCTCGAGCCCCTGCTCGAGGCCGATGCTTCGCTATCGCTTGATGATACTTCACCCTCGCTTGGCACGGGAGCTAGCTCTCGACTGGGCCGGATTAAAGCGGGAGGAACTCCTGTTTGGCTTCATCGTTGGCATGCGGGAGCCTCCGTCGCTCGACCGCCTCATTGTTATGCGGGAGCCTCCGTTGCTCGACCGCCTCGTTGTCATTCTCATCCAGCGACACGGAGCAAACCGTACAGAGAGGCTCTATGCAGAGTGTGTGTCGTGGTAGTTGGTCCACGACTCGGACATGAGGCCAGTCCGACGGTGCAACCAGTAGGTGGATGAACACCGCGCTGACATCGAAGTCTCTCCGACGCTTGCCCGATCGAGCCAACCAGTCGAATGGCGGCTGATATTGTGTCAGCCACGATACCCCCAGGGTGCAGTCGAATGCGTAGTTCATCTCGTAGACCAGAAACTCATCATTTCTCTCGAAGCCATCGAACGTGTACGGCAAAGCGATGGCGCGTCGCAGAATGCTGTGTGGATTCCTTCGACCGGCTTGACGACGAGCTCGCCCGGACCGTCGCGAACAGCGACTGTGGGTGCGACCAGAGACAAGAAGGACGCGCGGAAGTAGTTGTTCGACGAAGTAGGATGCCCTGCGCCTACTGGTCCCGGTCGTTTGTTTTTGCCTGGGCTACCGGGTTCGCAGTGTCGCACCTGGGGATGACTGCGTTCGCGAACACCGGCGCGGGTGTGTGGCAGACCGCCGCGCGATGATCCGGCTTGCCACAGCGGTAACAATGCATGGAGCCAGAGCGACGTCTGCTGCTGTTGAATGGCCACCCGCGGCCACCTGTAGCGTCGATGGCATCAATTTACATGGGTCCAGGGCGGACACTCGAGCCTCTGACGATAGTTCTTGATCTTGCGAAGACGCGACCGCGTAGTCCTCGCGGAGCGCGAGGGCAAACGCTTCTTCCAGAGCATTCGGCTCGGCGCGCGTGAGACAGTAGCGAATCATTCCTTCGCGCATCCCGAAGACGGAGACATGGGCCGGTGACGCCATATCGATCGGACTCGTGATAACGCATGAGACCAGTTGCCGTGTCTTCTGAACGTAATCGGGCAGCGGCATATTTCCTTGTTTGAGAGCGAAGAAGTCGGCCCTCATGCGCGACTCGTCTTGGGGAGACTCGAACGCGAGTCGGAGGTCACGCTGGAGACTCTGCAGAGTCTGAACCGCGTGTTGATCAACGACGATCTTGCCAAGGGTCCATTCTTTGGCCTTTTCAGACAAGCGGGACAACAGGAAGTTGACTTTTGCCATCGGATCTTTGATCAACCTCGAAGCGATCGCGATGTCAATCTCGCTAAACCAGCAGTTCAGTGGAATACGATATTGACCGACGCTGGGATATGTCGACGTCTCCAGCTTTACCGCATCGTGCCGCGAAGAAGGCGAGGGAGTTGGTACTCGCCGTTTCGCTTCGTCGAGGTCGCGGTCCATGAACTCTTGGGTGGCTTGGCGCTGTCGGTCGGGAGTCGCTGAGCTCAGCAGCGACGTGACGTCGACCCCTCCGGACACCGCCGCGAGGTGATGAAGTGCTTGTCATTCAATAGTCGTGAGGTGGGGGGAACGCCGTGTGTTCTAGGGTCACCGCTGGAGCTCCGGACGGCTGGTCTTGACTTATTTCGAGTTTGGCCATTGGAAGGATTATAAAGTGCTACCAGATGTAACGGGGCTAGAAGTACCGTCACGGACTTCCACTGGTATTGCAAGATGAAGTTCGGAATAATAAACCCAAGTATAAGGCTTTGGGGATAAACTAAACTCTTTTTTCGTTTAGGCTCAAGGCGGGGAATCCCGGCCTCTCGAGGGCCACTCAAACGCAGGTCACTGTACAATTGGTTGTAATACTCGCACTTTCGGCCAATCAGAGAGCGACAACACAGCACGCGCTAACCGCGTGCGTTTGTACCTGTTTTGTATATCAATCTATGTAACCCTACCTACAAATGTAGCTTGGATGTGGCCCGTCACAATAGGGGCTAGAGCTTCTACGACGGGCCTCAACGCCGGAATTCTCGCTGCTACTGTTTATCATGGCGTGAAGGCTCTCCATGCGTTTGCTTTGTTGAACGAGGTTTTTCCGAAAGCTAGATCCCCGGAAACCACGCGTTGTAGATTTGTCTGGCTGCAATTTGCCTTCTCTAGACGCGGGGCGATGCTAGAGGCGGAGGCACTACAAACCTTCAACAATAGTAGCGGCTGAGTGCCGACGTGGCCGGGTGGATGATTTCGCTCGAATCTTGTAGCATTTACTAAAGCAATACGGCGTCAACCGTTACCGCCACTCACAGTGAGCAGTGGGTCTAAGCATGCTTGTGGGCTGCACCAGCGCGTCTGCATTGCTGGCGGTAGCGCGTGGTGCTGCCGCATCCATTAATGAAGCCCCATGGGGGCTAGCAGGTCTGTTTGAAGCGCGGGCGAGTCCGCTGATAGGGCTGCTTAGTCCAGGTGCTCATGGCTTGGTTTGCCTCCCACCAGGACCGTGGCTTCAACTAGTGTTCCGTGCGTACAAACTGGTGCTGCACGCGGAAATGCACATGTTTCAATGCAGGTAGGCGAAAACGCTTCTGACCAATCAGAGCACCGACACATATTTTGACTTGTTGCAAGAAAAACATATACTCCTTGCTACACAATTGAAAATCACTACTGATGATAGGTGACGCTGTCAGCGTCACCTATGCTCGTCACGCATACAAGCACTACAATTGATAAATCCAAATTGCCTCGTTCGCCAACGTAGCCTTTCGTAGTTGCCCGTCGTATCGCGCTACGTATAGTTTGAATTTCCGATATTTCTGACAGCTTCAGCAGAGTGAGTTTTGCCTTATCGGTCACAGTAGGTACCATAGCGTTAGGTTTCACCAGGATCTTTCTGCGATATTAGACCTGACATTAGAGGCTCGAGATTGGCACACTTTGGTGCTACCGTTTTGCTTAGAGCAAAGGTAACTGATAGATATATCTATATTTGGTAAACAGTACTATGTTTGACTTCCAAGTGCTATTGAGGTGGTTGTCTGAGAATCGACCACCGACACATTTTGAAATGGCTTGTGGATCTTCCAACAAAAAACCACCTGAGAAGTTTCAGACGGCTTCCTGAAGTCGATGGCCTGAATCTTATATGTAAAACCGCCCAAGAAATCTGGGAATTTTTGAGATTGTGCTTCTGACACTAATCAGAAGGTAAGCAACCCGTAGAGAAAAGGCTAGACGTTTGTTCGATATTGCAGCTGTGCTATCGCCCAGTTATCGTCGAATAGTGCAAATATTTGCTTCTTTATGATTGGAACGGGTTTCAGAGGCCCTTTTGTAAACGACGGAGTGAATGATCAATCTAATTGTAAGCTCTTGCTAAAGTTGCGGCTGGAATCAATTAGGATGGTCAAAGTCCCGCCTGCGATGTACGGGGATGAATTATGAGGTTGAAAACTGCGTCGGTGGGACGCGTGGGACCGGCTACAGCGGAGTGCACCAGATACACCCTGCTCAGAAACCAAAATAGGCCGCACTTTGACCATCCCAATCGATTCCAGTGTGCGATATTTCCCGATTAACTTACGACAAATTGAGATGTCAATTATGTGAAAGATTTACCTTGACGGATCAAGGCGACACCGGAGCGACCGTGACATTGAAGCCAGAAGGACGCTTCAGGGGGGCCGAGGAAGTGAAGCGCTTTCGTGGAGGTGGCTGGAAAGCCTGGTTCGAGTTTCAAGGGGCGATTATTCCTTTTCCTGGAGTTGAGGGACACGAAGAGAGGGTTAAAAGACCTGAAGTAAATAACCTCCCAGCTCCTAACAGGAAGGGACCTTGATAAATTCGAAGACCGATATATCAATGAGCTAGGATGTGGAATACCTTCGATACGGACCATTGTTACGGTGATGAGAGGATTGGCACGACGGTATTGTCCTCTCGGAACTCGCGAAGTAGTGCACATGGAGATTCGAGAACTTCGGAAGATATGCAGCGTGACGGGTGAAGAATATGACTCCAGCTTCCACCACTTGTTGCGTTTGGACACTTGGGTTCCAGAGGACGATCAAACCGCTATGACGAAGGCAGAGCAATGTCGACACTACAATGCTGGAATGCACCAAAGCTGGTAAATACAGGGGGTGCCACAGCGATCGCACTGGGAGGATCTGGGCAAACTGGAGACACGGTATTTTCGCTGTGAAGTAATCGAGAAACAGCCATCGAGAGACGCAGAATCTCGGGGGAAGCGGTAATCTCATGAACACGGAAGCCAAGATCTGTCACAACAGACATGATAGAGGTGAACGGAGAGTAAAATACTGGATATGCTTCGAATACCGTAGAATTGTCTAGTCCACAGGCTTGAGTCGCCATCTAGAACATGCAGCTATAGGCTTGGCATAGACAGCAAGGAGATGTACGCGCACACTCCAAGAAACAACCCGAGCACGCCATTAGAGCGTGTAACTGGAGATGGAGATGTCATATGAGATCAACGCTGATTGTCTGAGAGCGAAGCAGATTTGTCGTTTCTAATCTTGAAACATCTTGCATTTCGTATCCATATGGATGCACACCTCTCCACCTTCACGTGGTAGCGAACAAGTTCTTAAAGCTAAAGGGGGTCGCCAATCAAACCCCCGCCCGCAGATCCGATTTGGCTGGGGGTTAACAATAGTAGTCTGAAGAATCCAGACAGAAAACAGTCATTCTTCGGGCGAGGCCAAATTTGCCTCTCGACAATATCGTCTAGTATCAGTATGTTTTAGCACCGCCGGAATACATTGTACAATCCATTTAAAACGGAGGCATTCCCAGGTTATGCATGCCAATCGTTGCTAAGATATACAGGCCCAAAATTGCCGCCTTGCAAGAACCTAGTTTGGGTGTATTTCCCTTCTCGGTGTGCGCTTTGGCTAATCACACACAAAACTGTCGATCCAACTTCGATTCGAGGACCTTACAACCGTGTACCACGGTATGTATACTGTACCCAAGTTGCGATGTACAGTGGACCGATTCCCGCAGCAATATCTCCCAGACTCAAACACAGAGCAAAGTAGGTAAAGCGACTTTAATGTAAATACAATCACTCATGATACAGAGGAGGGGGTGACCGCATCGCAAATGATTATCAAAGAAGCTATATCTGTGCGTTCCAGGCTGCAAGGCCCGAATGCCGTTCAAGCTCCTGGGGTCTATAAAGATGGTTGAGGTGGATTCAACGAGCCTAAATATGCCTTTAAAGCCTTCTTATTAGCGAAACTACACGTGTTCTTCTTCGCTTCAACAGTTCTTTCAATGATTTGAATGCCGTGACATCCGTCCTCTTGTTCACGACTAAAGTTGCTCCACATATGAACTAAAACAACTTAAGCGGCAGCAGGATATATTACCATTTTAGGGTGGAGATCAATGCCATATTAGGGTGCTTAAAGCGACTTTGACAACGGTTAAAGTCGCTTTAATTAGAGTACATGTCTCAACTTAAGGTCGCTTCAACGGAATTCAACACAGAGTATGGAACAGCGATGTAGAAAAAGGGCTGTAACAGACCTGATAGCCAATCAAACGTCTGTGCGAGGCCCCCCTCGCACTGATCTCTTACTGCCCCTTTTATGAATTCCTATTCCGCATTCTTGGATCTGATACCAGGGATGGCAAAAAAAAAAGATTTTGTCCCTTTTTCGCTGGGACGCCCAGTGGGCCTTCCCATTCGCCCAGTGGGAATTAGTGGGAATTTCTGCAATTGATATCGGTACATCGAAGGTATATCGATTTATGATTTTCGCTGGTTGGAATGCATATCTGCGACCCTGACGAGATTAGGATAGAGCAACGCTACCTGATCTGGTGGCACGAGTGCGAAGGCTGCTGCAGATGCCGATAAGACGCTTACAGGGGCATCTTTTACGGAAATCTTCATTTTGAAGCGATTTGAGCACCGTCCTTGCCAAGATTCCTTTGGTTAAGTAAGTGGCTTCACACTGCTTAGTCACCGGTATTCTGCCGGTATTTTTCAAATACCACCGATCCCATTCGGCCCACTTTTCCCACTAAAAGTACCGGGGATTGGACGGCAGACGGTACGGGTGTCATTTTCCAAAAGGCGTCGTTGTCATCCCTGCTGATACGTCTCAGACGGCTGCGGAAATCGCTCCAGTACCAGCTTTCAATGTGACGCAGGCTGGTGATGGGCTGCGAAGCTATCAAACCCGAGACGGCTTTCATTCTCGGAAGAGCTGTCTTTCCCTCAGCATACGAGCAACTACGCACACTAGTTCCTCATCCGCTTGAGCTATCAGGGCTCTTGCAGTCAAGAATGAAACGCATCAGAAATTTGTTTTGCTGCAGGTAGTAGGGGTTTCAAAGTACTCATAAATGAGCCTCATTATTTCCAAAGATGAGCCAAAAGATGAGTCATCACAAGCTCCTTCTGCCGAGGCAATGGACTCCGTGGGGACTGATGCCGCTGCTGCTGATTCGGTGCTGCATTCAGGAGTATTGCCTGATGTTCCAACTGCTACGGATGGGCAACGATGTGCAGCTGTTGGGAAGGTGGCCTCATCGCCGACGCAGACTCCAGATCCACGTGCTGCTGGGTCATCAAAAAGCAGTGCTGACACCAATGGTACGAAGAAAGGAAAAGACCTCAAGAACCCAAAACCCCAGAAACGTCTGAAGTGGTCGCATGACATGGTCGGTGTCCCGATACGTGGTATCTGGGTGGCGTACCAGACGCTGCGCCGACCGAACGGTGCGACTTGGTCACTGAGATGGGTCCTGGCTATTGGGCCTAGGTGGTCTGCCGTGGTACTTCGTGGAGATGGTTGCTGGGAATTGATGACCCGAGGTCTACACTCTCCTCGGCTTGCACCTTGAGGCGAGATGACACGCCTGGTTGGCTTGCGTGGAGCTGCATAAGGAGGCGAGACGACGCCCAGGACGGATGGCACGCCAACGTGCCCCGGTGGACTATTTGGTAGAGGTGTCATCCATAAGGTAAGGTCGGCTGCGCTGCCGACTGTAGTGTTTTCCATTCAGTCGTGAATTTCTCCTGTCGAACAACAGTCATAAGAGAAAGAAACAAACTTTGATTTTGATTACTTCTGAACTACTCGGCTACGCTACACCGTTCTACGACTACTCCTTCCAGTACAGTCCAAGGCTAACCGGCCCCTCGGCAGGCGGCAGCTCGCGACATTTGGTGAGCTGCTACGTATACGATTCACAGAGGGTGAGGTGACGCGGCGCCTCGAGGCGGCCGACGCGAAGACAAAGAAAGCACTTGTCTGGCCGGACATCGTGGAGGTGGTCTCGCAGTTGGCTAAGAAGTTCAAACTGAAGGACTTGGGTCGTGTTCATAACTTCCTTGGTATGGAGGTGAATTATCGCCCTGGTGCAATGATCTGCCTGTCACAAACCGTTTTACATCGAGCGATTGGCAGAAACATTTGGGCTGGGTTCGGCACGTCCAATGCGATCGCCACAGATGCAACAGAGTCGATTAAGAAGGACGAGGATAAGTAACGATCCAGATATACCATATCGAGTGATCATCGGCTCCCTGCAGTATCTGGTAGCTTGTACCAGGCCTAACATGGCTAATGTGGTTCGTACGCTAGGGCGTTATGCTGCAGCATACACTGCTCACAATTACAAGCAGGCTAAGCATGCGGTACGCTATGTGGTTGCGACGAAGAACTAAATGGCAAAGCATGCGAGGTTTGTGCACGAACGGGTATCACGTGGCAAGATGAAGATTGAGTACGTGCCTACAAACGACAACTTCGCTGATCTGTTCACCAAGGCTTGTGGACCGTTCCGCTTTGAGCAGCTGAGAGACCAGCTATGCATCGAAGATGCCAAGACTGCCCGGGTTGATGCAGTCGGTGTTAACACCAATGATGCAACGCGTGATTAATTCAATTGGAGTGCTCCGTCGAAGACCGTATCTGGTGGCCAAGTGCATTTGAGTTGCCTGCATGTTTTGACGAAGATGCTATGCACTTCAAGTCTGTGTGCAGTGGAGGTACGAGGATGTCGTAGTCGTACAGCAACTGGGTGCTGGCTGCGACCAAGCACACTGGTGTTGACGTTGCCGTTGGTACGACATGATGTCGCACAGATTGAAGTGGCAATTGTGGCACGCCGGTTAGTATAGTTTGAAGGGCACTTGATTGGAGTGCTAGTGCGTTTCGACGTGGACTATGGGGGTGTTCTCGTTGGACGTTGTGGGGTAAGACGATGAATGAGCAAGAACATGAGGACCTTTATGCGGGGCGAGTCCCGCCGTCCCCGTTCGCATACAAGAGCGAGCCGTAGTGGTCTGCTGTAGTCGTAAAGGGTGTTCGGTGAGTTTTCCTTTAGGTTTACACTAACGTTTCCCAATGACAGTTTCCATTTTCCTTCCTCGTCGACGAGTCTTCCTGCGTTCCAGTTGTCAACTTCTTCGTGCTACAAAACGACAAGCCGGTTATCTCGCGCAGTCACGAAGTGCTCGAGCTCTTTGATACCATACTGATCGAACTCCACGCACAAACACGCACGCGCTTCAGTATCCACTACACGCCTGACAATGGGCTTACTGTTGGAACTGCGGTCAGCCTCCGCATTAGATGGCGGGGTGACGCTGGAGAGACGCCATGCTGGATGGCCAGCCGACCCGAACATGGCGGGACAGGATATGCAACCTGACCGAGTTCAGAGGGGGCTCCGTTTTTTTTGCAAAAAAGATTGGGAAAGCTCCGCGTTTTGCAAATGAGAGTGAGTATTATGCCCGAATGGCTTACCAGCTATACATGCGTATACGATAACGGTGCAGAGAANACTAGGAATATACGTATAAAATGGAGCTTTTATGGGACCCATTCGGGCTAAATAACGAGTGCCTTTGCAAAAAGCCCTGTTTCGTCTCGTCCAATTGGTTAGTCAATTGCAAACTGTTGCCTTTTAATACTACAGTAGTAATTGGCACTTCCTTTTTGGTGTATGGAGCAGTCTCATTTGTTGTGCGGTCACAGCGGCGCTAAGGCGTTCTCGTCGTAGGAACACTAATAAACAGTTCTCCTCTTCTTAGGCTCCTGAAAATGTGGAGGTTAACTGGACGCCGGGCTGAATTTCGTCGCCATCGAGCTCGATCCTTCGTAGTGATGTTGGCGTCAGCCTCTTCGAATGGATACGAGATCCATCGAGTCCTTTGGGACGCGAAATCTTCCGACGGCGACTCGTCGCCGTTCTCGGGTCTTCGTGCGACTTGTCATGCGTGTCATTCTTGGATCTTCTCGGTCGCCGCCAAGTAAAAACAAATGGGGCGGTCGATGTTCGTGTCGTGGCTGGTGATCGCCTTCGTGTGCTTGAGGATTTCAAGTGTCGACGGCCAACAAGTGGGTACCGAGTGCACGGATCCTCGCATCCGCAAGTCCTGGGATATGTACAACGCCTCGGAGAAGGCGCTGTACATGGAAGCGGTGGGGCTCGCCATGGACAAGGGATTCCACCTCAAGTTCATCCAGATCCACACGGACACGCTATCGGGCAACGAAGCGCACCAGAACTGCATGTTCGTCTACTGGCACCGCATGCTGCTGCTGGGCTACGAGAACATGCTGCGCAGTCTCGGGGCCAAGTATCAGTGCGTGACCATTCCGTACTGGGACCACCTCTCAGCCACGGCTCGTCGTGCCGCTGGAACGTGCACGGGGCTCCAGAGCTGCACCCCGTACCTCGCGGAATCCGGCGGCACCACGACGGGGGTCAGCAAGAGCTTGAACATCGACGGCACGAGCATCGCGACGTCCACCACGACGTTGTGTATCAATCAGAGCCCGCTCTCGCACTTCTGTGCCAACAACACGGCGTGCGCCCAGTGCGTCATTCGAAAAAGGAGCAGCTACATGTCCAGCACGGCGTACCCGGCCGAGGCGTCTTCCGCTCAAGTGTACGGACAGGTCTTCAGCTACAACGTTTCCTCGAGCTTCACGAACGCCGTCGAGCGCGGTGTCCACAGTGAGTTCTCTCGCATGACCCCGCTTGCTCGTTTTTGAGGTGGAACCTCTTTCTTACAACTGTTTTACTCCCTCAGATACCATTCACAACGCTCTTGGAGGTGTGATGGCGTATTTTCAAGCGCCTGCCGACCCAATCTTCTACTCGCACCACGGACTCGTCGACTTGCTGCAGACCATTTACCTCAAGTGCCAGGTTGGGGCGGGGAATGTCTTCCTGTCTGCGTCCGACAAGAGGAGCGACCCACGCTGGTACAGCATCTGCAACCGGAAGAACAACGGGGCGCTGTATACGGCGGATGACAACATCACGATGCGTGCAACCGGGTACAGCGGCTCGCCTGTGAACGTGTGGCAAGACCCGAAAAACATCCTGTACCCGTTTTTCAAGGACTTGCCCTACAAGTACGTGGACTACATCGACGCCAAGGACCTCGGCAACTACAGCTACACGTACCAGATCAGTGGAGGACTGGCCAATATGTACCAGAACTGCTGGGCGTCCAACACGATTACCTCAGCTACGAACACTACCACTACGTCCACTGCCTTGCTGTCCGAGGAACGCGCGCATGGCCGAACCGCAGACGCTCATCTTGAACCGATCATCAAGCCGGGGACGACTTCTGACGAGAAGATGAAGCGCTGGAACATTGCACTGTATGAAGCAGCACGCATCATTGGGTATGAGGAGAGGGGGGCAAGGGAGCAGATGGAGATGGTCATGTGCCAGTACCAAGAGGACTGTCTGGGGGGCGTGACCGACTTCACGGAGCTCTACAAAGCCAATTTCGGCATCGAAGGCCACACTCGCTGCTACACCGTCATGCAGAGCTTGAATGCGGGTGATCTCGTCATCGGCATCCCGCAGTGGAAAGACATCACCAACCGGTTCCTGCCCTGCTCCGCCTACAAGAAGAAGAAGCAAACGTCCGTGTCGGATTTCACCAAGGCCGTGATTGGTCTCAAGACGGCGTTTGATACAAGCGAGAAAAGCTACGCGACCTCCTCGTAACAAGACCCAGCTACAGATCCCAAAGCGCGTGTAAGAGAGAGAAAAGAATCCAGGATCCCCATTTGTTAGCTAAGCTTTGAATACGTCGGTGTGTGTTTTCTTTCTTCTGGTGTCATGGCGATCTTTTACGGTGCGATCCTCTGTACGGTCAGTCACCTAGCTGCCTACCCAGCGGTCACTCGTACCATTTCTTTGGCAAGATGCTGAGAGCTGCAGTCGTTTGTCTCGTGGTATCGGCGCTGCTTCTCTCCGCTAGCGGACAACAAACCAGCACTTCCTGCACGCAGCCTCGTGTTCGCAAATCTTGGGACGCCTACAATGACACGGAGAAGACCTTGTACAAGGAAGCAGTGGGGGCGGCCATGACGCAAGGATACCATCAAAAGTTCGTGCAGATCCACACGACGTACGCCAACGGACTCGAAGCGCACAAGACGTGCATGTTCGTCTACTGGCACCGGATGCTTCTGCTTGGCTACGAGAATATGCTGCGCAGTCTCCATTCCTCTTACGCATGCGTCACACTGCCGTACTGGGACCACGTCTCCGGAACTGCCCTACGAGCTGCCAGTAGCTGCTCGACCATTGAGACTTGCCCTCCTATCATCGCAGACTTCGGGGGCACGACGGGGCTGTCCAAGAAGAGCCTTCTCGTCTACAATGCCTCCATCACCTACACTGCCAAGACCACGTGCGTGAATCAAGGACTGGCCGGCCGGTTCTGCGGCAACAACACAGGCTGCGCGTACTGCATCATGCGCACGCGGAGTAAATACATGGGCAGCTATTCAGCTGACGCGTACTTTGGCTCCGTTTACCAGCAAGTGTTCACGTATAGCGAGTGGGACAAAGTGAGCTCGGCCATCGAGAACGGCGTGCACAGTGCGTACCAAAACATCGGCATCATGTACCGACAAGCCACACTGATGCTTCTGCTTTGTCTGTTTTTGTGCAGACTCGGTGCATAATGCGTTAGATGGCATGATGGCGTACACGCAAGCGCCCGTGGATCCAGTGTTTTACTCGCACCACGCACTCATCGTCCTACTCCAGACGATTTACCTAAAATGTCAGCTCGGAGACGACAAAACTTACTTGTCTGCAGCTAGCAAGACGAGCGATCCGCGTTTCTGGTCCTCATGCGCCAAGGGACCTTCAGCGGCACTGACACCATCCCCATGCGCGTGACGTCGGCCAACGACTCCAAGACGTTCGTGAATGTGTGGCAAGATGCAAACAACATGCTGTACCCGTTCTTCAAAGACCTCCCGTACACATACGGCGACTACATCGACGCTAAGGATCTGGGGAGCTACAGCTACACGTACGAGATCGGCGGAGGTCTAGCCAACATGTACCAGAACTGCTCGGCTTCGAACGCACTCACGACAAGCTCTGCCGCTTCTGCAGCTCTGCTCGCAAGCGGAAAACAAGGGACCGTCGTGAAAAATGCCGTGTTAAAGCGAGGGAAGGAACCCTTGAGTCCGACGATTGCGGAAAGCACCGAGGAGGACGACGCGATGCGACGCTGGAGCATCGCGTTGTTCGAGACGGCGAAGATGTTCGGGCTCGAGGACTGGGCAGCACGCGAACAGGTGGAGACGATCACCTGCCTCCATCACGCGGAGTGTATCGGCGCCGTCGAAGACTATTCCTATCTGTACCGAGAGAACTTCGGCATTGAGGGCCACACGCGCTGCTTTTCCATCATCGGAGACCTCGTGGCTGGCACGCGCGTGATCGCGGTTCCAAGATGGAGAGAGATCACAAGTCGATTCCTTCCTTGCCCGCGAAGAGATGGCGTTGACGCAGAAGAAGAATAGACCAGGAGCTAAACTCACCAGTGTGGACGACTATGGTTTATTCTGTATCGCCATTGCGGCCACTACATCAGGTCTAACTAAACATCTTCCATACACTACGTCGCTCTTCTTCTCGAGCGAATACTTTCAACGCACTCCGGGCACATCCAAAACTCGGCCGCTTGATAACCAGCTGACACCATCGCAGCCTCAGGCAGAGGGCGACGCAGCGACTGAGCTGGCAGTGCTAGTGGCGGCAGTCGAAGC
>LGTU01001342.1:0-12979 GCA_001314425.1 Phytophthora pluvialis | reverse complement strand
GGCGGTTTATTATAACCAGCCGGGAGTCCTGTCACTAATTCTCCTAGTCATTCGGTCGCGGGAAATGTGATTGGCCAATCAGAGCTCGCAGACGCTTTTCACCGAACGGTTCAGCGGCGGTTGCTTGGCAACTGAGCTGGTCACGGCGCGGCCAAAACCCAACGCCACATAATCTTCTCGCTATCGATAAATACACGCGGCTACATTTCCTTGTGGGTTAGCCCCCGCATTGTCGTGTGTTTGATCTGTTCAGTTTGCTGCGATTCCGCTATCATGTCAAGGTGCTCCTTGTGTGAAGCCCTCAATAAAGCACAATATATAATACGTAATACATACATTTCCTATAAACATCTTCGTAACTACATAGCTTCTATATGTCGACATTACTGTGCAGTGTATGGCGGGGTGCACCACCAAAAATAATGCGCCCTAACAAAATCGTTGTGTGTGCAACGTAAAATAACGGTTAGAGGGCCGGACTTGGATTCCATCTGGAATTTTGTTGTGCATAGTACGTGTTGTCTTGTGAAATTGTGCACAATCCACACATTATACTGTGTGGGCTTGTACAGGTTGGCACAAGCTGGAACTAAACCGGCTCTCTGTATTGTGTCAACGGAATCTGTCGTAGTCAAAGCGCTTCCGCGGCTTTTACTGTGCCGGTTGTGCATTTCCAGCTCGTTAAAAAATAAGGCTAATGATACTTTTGTTTGTTTGTTTGGGGGGGGGGGGGGNTTTTTGTTGGGGGGGGGGGGGGGTCTCCCAAACAAAAGTATAATTAGCCCTATTTTTTTAGGTATATTATACCAGATCACGATGTACCCAGATCGTGATATACCCTCGATCGCAGTGTACCTAATGTTGGCGTCACAGGAATTATTGTGGTCGATATGAACTCATCCAATATCACCCTAACCCATACCATGGTGACGACTACAGACTGGAAACTGGCTACAACCGGAATCCGATTTGGCCTTTCTACCACAACGTGGGAACTGTGGCTGAAGTTTGATTCGTTGCTGCTTCGCCAGGTTGCTCAACGGCTTTAAATGAGCCTGACGCGCCGAAGGTGGATGAACAGGGAGCCGAACTGGTGAAGAAAGTTAATGCGAGATGGGTCCAAACCTTTATGGAGAATCACAATAGCGTTTTACGCTTTCAGAGTGGAAGCGGCAGCTGAGTGCTGGGAAGATTGCAGATATCGAGAAGCAAGTTGCCTCTCGCTTGGATAAGTGCCATCGACGTCAAGTGAAAGACCACAACGATTCACGGCTTCCTCGCGTAGTTCTTGCCAATCTTGTCCATCTGTGTATTTACCTGGCGGACGGCCGTGGCATCGAGAGAGAGAAAGTATCACTTACCGGGGTTCTTCAGCTTGCCGGACCAGGCACCATCAGACCGAACATTATTCTGCCGAACATTACCTTCAATTAGTTCAATTTTCTTCTCGTTCCATAAGTGACGCCACGCATCCTTTATTTTGGCAACCACAAAGGAAACGGCCGGCTGACAAAGATCCATCGCATTTGGTGGGGAGAACTCCAGCTAAGCATTCAGTCTCGTCAGTTCCTCGTTGCACTCATCCTCATCGAGGTGGCCGGAGCAGTTGTCTAAAACGATAGTTTTTATTTTTGCGTCCTAGGTGGTCCGGCCTCTGTGCTCGTGGTTCGCACAAGTATTGACGTAAGAGCCGTTTATCCATCCACCCCTTTGGCCCTGTCCGATAACACACACCGTCCACATCATCACTGACCCCGCGAATGGGATAGCGTCGGGTGACATTTGTGAAAATCATCATAGGTGGTAGGAGGTGTGCACAAGGGCCTCCACTGATCCGCACAACCATCGTCATTCCGTCCCACCTGAAACAACATCGGCATACTTCACTTTTTTTCTCTCCCCCAACCCCTAATATCTTGCCGTTGTCAAAATTAACAACGAAATGGGTCTCATCGATATTCTCCATTGTGTCCTCGTCGTCTCGAAACCACGCTGTATGGCATTTTGAGCAGCTATTCGCTCATCTCCGAGCGATTGTCAAGAAGTACCCAGATCAGTATGCTGGTAAACCTGTTGGCTCAGCAGCTCCAAGCGGTAAAGCGAACACCTTGTCACAGCCTCCACACCCTTCTTCTTCGACCATCGAAACAGTTGTGTGATGCAATTAATGGTGGTGAGGTTCCAATTAGCTGCAGTGCGTCTAGCTTAGCCTCTCCAAATTTACTCGGACTTCTTTATTAGCAACACTCTGACTAATTGTTGTGAGCAAAATCTATAATACCTCACACAAATTAATAGTAGTGATACTAAATACGGTATCCACTGTATTGCTGACCCGGGTCTCCGTCCCGGGGGGGGGNGGGGGGGGGGGGCGCAGTTAGTAAGAAAAAGCATGTTGGTGGGATATGAATACGTGTAGCATGTCGAAGCTGACATCTGCTCGAATGTGCATTATCCTGCCCGATTCAATCTATCTCCTGAAATCTCCATCTGCATAATCAGATATTTGACAAATTAGCAAATTAGTACCACACGAGCTTCGTCGTAAACAAGGGGTGACATCCGAATAACATCTGCTTCCGAATTGACGACTTTGAAATGCCCAGGACATTACCTCGCAAGATGTAGCAGTGTCACTTCGCCCTACCTTTACTGAGGTTTTTGGAGCCCTTTCCACGGCCAGACATCGAATATTACCTCCAATGAACCTGGCAATCAACCAGAAGATGATGAGAAATAACTGTACAATCAAACGATTAATTGTAAGTTCCCGCGTTCAAATGCTTGCAGCCGTGTTGCTATGGGATATTGGCATAATTCGAGTACAAGTAAGACTTTACAGCACAGCGGTAACAAATCGGTTGGTGATCGCCCCCATACTTGCCCTACCTTTGCGATCACAGCTTGAATACCAGTATAGCACAATCAACAAGACATCGCCATCACCACACTAATTTGTTAGTCTTTCATTCTGTGGTTTTAATTACAGTAACAGAGGTGTAGATGCTTACCTGCTCACCACCAACGGTAGTTTTCTTCCTCCGCCTTGCGTAGGTCGAAACATTTCACATGTTGAAAAATATCAGGATCAACCCATTAAACGCTGCTCAATAACATCAAGTGAGCTTACCAGGAGAACAACGAAAATGAGGCGGGAGTTAGCCTTTGCTTTCGATATGGCAATTACATACCTTGATCATTCCAGCTTCAAGCTGTGGCGCATCTCTTGAAGCACCTACCAATTGGAGACTTGTGCGAGGCCTAGCTCAGTCGTGTATTCGATGCCTCATAAGTTGATAGTGTGGCAGCTAACTCATGTGTAATGGATACCTTTGCGTTTTTATTTGTAGTGAGCTATCGATCTAGTACCGATCTTGTACCGGTCTCATCCATCAGAACCGCCAACAACTGGATCTTACCGGCTTAGGTTGGACATGAAATCTCATTTCATAGAGCCTCACTAAATTGAGTTCTGGCTTCTGCAAACGTCAAATTAAACGACGACCTGGTACAAACTTGTAGGAGTGAAACGACTATTTTTTTTTGAAATTTAGTGCGATCTATCATGAGAACTTGTTGAAGGTAGCTGCGTGCTCAATAAGAATTACGTTAACTCTTCCGTGACAAAAGGGTGTTAATTGCTATAATGGGCCAGGTGTGTCCGTTATCTAGCGTACACTATAGACCGCGAGGAAGCGCGTGAGACTCAGGAGACTGAGTCTGAGTATGGGCTTTGGGNGCTACGCGAAGCACACGCTAGTCGTGTGCTTTGTACCTACTTTGTATCTTTAGCTATATAGATCTACCTGCATATATAACTTCAAACAGACCGTTACAATGGCACCCTTTAAGAGGTGTTTTCAAAACACGGTACCGTCTAAAGGGGCACATGGGACGCCCTTATACACAAGCTCAAGTTAGTTTATATCGGCTTCTATAACATAACCCGAACTGTACAGTCGAAAATCATGTAGGCATACTAAAAGCAAGGTAGATGCATGTATCAGGTCCTCCAGCAAATCATTGAAGTTCATATGTTACAAGAGATCGGCACAGACAGTACCGTGATTTTGTAAAAGGGTGCATTGCTCGCCCTTTCACAATCAAATGACTTAGATTTGTACAATATAATTTACCTAAGTGGATCACGAAAGGGTTAACAAAGCCAACACACACTCCTGTAGCTGTCTCTGGTGACGACGGGCGGAACGCAAATCTAGGGCTCGCTCGCATTTCCTCTCATTGCGTCCCAGCTCTTAAATGTTTTGTAACTCCCGAATCACCACCTCCCGGAATCGGTCAAGCTGCTGCTCTAGCGAACGACTTTTTGGCATAATTGCACCTCACCGCGCTGGTGCGGGGCTCTCTGTGTCCCGATGCAGCGTTGTCAAGGGTCACCTCGGAGTCGTAGATGCTGCCCTGGACGCTGTTTGCGCTAGTATTCGGAAACGATAGAGCCGCTACAGCCTTCGCGCCTTCTGCTGGATATGTTAAGCCACTCGGAAGCAAGCCGCAGCTGACACCAGGATTGTCAGGTTCACAACCACTTTGATGGGCCCATCTCAGTACGACCTCATCAATGCGCGAGCCACTCTGCTCTGCTTCCGTGCGGGCGACGCTTCGTGAAGATTGTGGCGAGGCCGTCCGCGGTGTCGCCGTCGATACGCACGCTCGTCGACGTGGTGCTTCACTTCATGAGCCAATGTTTGCAGGGTTGCCCGGTTGGCTTCACCTGTGCGTTTATGCGCCCTCCAGGGGCTGTTGAACTTCCGCTTCGAGCTCATGATATCGCGAAACAACCTTCGCATTGTAGCCTGTTGCCACGGCGTCCCTGTCATACTCTTCAACCAATAGAACGCGCCCAACCTCCGTGACGAGGTGAATCCGCACGGCATAGCTGTAGTTACACGACCCCTGCTTTTATGGATCTACAGTGTCACAATCACTCAACGTACAATTCCTTCCAGTAGCTTAATACACTACTTACTGGATCTGGCTTGTTCTTCTGGAGAGTGAGTTGGATAATGAAGCGACGAAGAGAAGGCTCGGAATGGTACCTTCGCCAATTTAGTTTTGACCAATTGAAATCTAGTGTCCGGAAATGATATTCAATTAACAGTCTTACGCAAGCGTTTGATGAAAATCGACAGCGAGTATGACTCGGGCTAGCTTACGTCCATACCAAGTTTGCCAGCCGGACGGTAACTTGACGTTGTGTCTCATGGAACAGCACGAGGTTGGAGTAGTTGGAGATTCGGATGATGCTACCCGGTGGAGGTAGATTGCTGTCATCGACTCTGATACCCCAAGAGGTGACAGTGAAAAGCAGCGAGTCAACGTCTTGTACGCTGTCAGATTATTGATCGCGGAAGACCTGTCCACACAAATCCAAAACAATTTAGTAGCATACGATGTCATGACACGTTTAAAAATTCGCACTCACCACTAGCAAATCGTCAAGCAGCTCGGACGAGCCAGCATCGATGAAATACAGTTGAACAAACTTCCATTGCTTGTAGTGATGGTCAGACACCCACAACAACTTCATACGGAGCAAATTTCGCTTGGGACTTGATTTGCTGGTTTAGATCTGCAGGTCTTATCAGGGAGCCGATAGAGCAGAGATAGCATTAACTTCAGATTGGAAACCCGTCATTGATTCAGCTCTTACCATTAACAGTAGATATTTCTCGAGCCCCAACACCCTCAGTGCGCGATGAATGGAGCTCTCTCATGCGCTGGTATGGTGTGAGCGGTGGATTGCTCTCGGTTGCAGTGCTTCCGTTAGCGGGCGATAGCGCCAGTCTTGTAACACCGCTCAGTACTGGATTGGAGATATTGGTGCGACGGCTTTTTCCAACCATCGTGCAGATTGAATTATGGAAGTGGAGCAACCAAGCACATCTTATTTGACGGCCGACAGCAGCGGATATGAGATCACGCATATCCACAGCTCATCTGCATCAGCTTGGTCGATGTGTCGTCTGGCGGATATGCGCCCATTCTCTTTAGGGATGGTCCTACTAGCTCAACGATGATGACCTGCACTACCTGAGTCGCCCTCTGAGCCATATTGATTGGCTAATATTGAAAACGATTGATTTGGCTAAATATTTGATTTATCCGTCTAAGTACAAGGCACTGTTTCAGTAAGTGACGCGAACTGGCTATGGCGAGACGCCGCCGTGGCGGTGGCGGCAAGGGCAGAGTTATCACGGCGGGACGTCCAAAGCCGCGGCGAATCGTCCGAAGCGGCTCGTGATAGCGGTTGTGGCAAGGCGAGGCGGTTTAGAATATCTCTTCCTCTACCCACAAGTTACTCAAGATGTCCGCGATGAAGAAGTTAAGCAAGACCACGACTGGGTACGACATTGAATGCCTAGTGTGATGCCGCCGGATACCGACACAGTCGTTCAAGCAACACTTCATGTCCAAACACCTCGCGCCAGGTGCGAAATGGAATACCCAGTACCGAGCCTTGCACGAGCATCGCACCGAAAACACCGGGACGGCTACGATGGGTCGGCAATTGGGAGAGGAAATCACGGAGCTTCATCACTCGACACTCCAACCGACTCAACTTGCTGAATCAGCTCCTATGAGGGAACTAGTCTCGCTGATGCTTCAACACGATGCCGCTGGTGCGCAGGATGAGGCAAAGGAGGAAGGTGCAGAGTCGATCGGAGTGAACAACGACGAGCAGGATAATATCCTGCTAACTGGCGGAAAAATATTCCGCCAGCCATGCTTCGCCGTTCATCGCATGCCCCCACTGCCTCACATCAACCACCACCAGGAAGTAGTTTTGAGGATTGGTATCGGTACATTGCTGACGGGGACCGGAAGCCGGACAAACTGATCAGAGACCTGGAGCGGAAGCAACAAGAAGAGGAGGTGTACTGGACCCTCTACTACCAATTCCCACCAGCACGTAGCAGCTGGTCATGCCGTCCGCATCCTGGCAGTACCATTGCCATCTAGGGAAGCAACTTGGCCGATATTTTTCGTAAGAAAATAAAGGACAACTGCAACCACTAGCAGGTAGGCTTACGTATCTTTACGGTTTCTACTAATTCTCACGCTTTACGATTTCGCATTCTAACGAACGAAACCACTAGCTCTTCATCGCCGTATTTCCAACATTCAAAACAAAATAGAGCATGAGGGAATTTCGCCGTTAAGTCGAACTGGTGGAGGCGCGAGCAGCTCTGTTAGAGGAGCCAGGGCTCCAAAAAAAGAATATCACTACCGTGATTGCGGTTATTAATATTTTAGGTTGGATTAGTCTTATCTGTGGGACAAACTATAATACTGACACAATAATACAAATATCTCGCGCTCAAGACTGCCAGCCAATGATTTCCCAACCATTCCAGCAACGCGCCACTGCCCGACGAAACCGGGAAGAAGACCTCATTATCCAATTCCTAAGCTCGACATGACATCCCGACATCTCGCTGCATTCTTCTTCACCCCGCTGGAGCCAGGGTTCTACCGCTGCAACATCTGCGAGCCGCCGCAGAAGCAAGCGAAGCGTACAAGCTACACCAACTTGATGTATTATCTGCAATTCGACCACCCTACGCACGGCGAAGAATACGCCGAGTTTCAAAGCTGGAACCTTACCACCTTGGAGATGTTTGGCTCTTTTACGAGGTCACAAACAACATGTACGACTGACTCTGGTGTATCGTGGAGCGCAACTTGCCCCTGAGCGAAGTGGAGAACCCGCTAACACGCCAGCTCGTCAGGATGCGGCCAACCTCCGTCTCAACGCTGAAGACCTACATGGAGCGGGTGGCAGCCCGCGTCGGCACCATCATTGCGGAGGAGATGGGCTCCTACTTCGGCGTCATGTGGGACGGCTGGAGCTCCGGCGCTCACCAATTCGTTGCGGTGTTCGCGGTATACCACGGCCCAAACGGACCCATTTAGCGCCTGATTGGCCTGTCACCAGTACAGGACTGGCAGACGGCTGACGCGCAAACTGAGCTCATGGAGGCGGTCCTGGAAGTCTATGGAAAACTAGATGATGATCAAGTTCGTCGTCGGTGCTAATTGTACAGCGAACAAAGCTGTAGCCACGAAACTGAGGTTGTCCTTGGTGGGGTGCGCCAACCATCGCTCCAATTTGGCGATAGTCACGTATTTGTCTGACTCTGGTGAGCTGATATATCAGATTCGGCACCTGATGATGAACCTACGACTTCCCAACAATGCCGTTCAGCTTGCGCTCCGCACACCTCACGTTACGGAGAGATCAACCGTGACGCGCTGGTCCTCCATGTGGAATACGGTGGACAAATACGTCTGTATCCGAGATGCGGCGAAGCACGTGGCTGCGGTAGAGGACATCCTGCCTCGTGAAAATGCTCATCGGCGCATAGTGGCTCTGTACGCAAATATGGAGGTGCTTAATAGCGTTTGTGAGAAGTTGCAGCACCCCAAACGTACCCTTGGGGATGTCAGGGCTCTTTTCGAGCATGTGTAAAGAAATACTTTGTCATTAGTGTTTACCTCGCAGCAGACGCAGCCATCGTGCACTCGCTGGTCTTCGAGCGATCGGTGATCGAGACCACGAGCTCGCTCCCTCTCTCAACCGCTGAACAGGCGGCACTTGAGCCATTTCGCAGGTCGTCCACATCAGAGGCACATGAGCCTGCATCAGCGGCATATTTCGCAACTGAGGTGCTGTGCCAAGCCAAAAAAGCATCGTAGAGCTCAACGGACAATGGTGGAGTATGTACTGCAGCTCAATGCAGTTCCCCCGACGAGTAACACGTGCGAGCGCCTGGTATCGGAGTGTAAGTATGTGCTTGAGCCGCATCGTGCTGCGATGTACCCTGCAAATTTAGAGAGACTCAAGTTCCTGAAAGCTAACCGCGATCTGTGGAATGCGTCTACACTTGGTCCGTAACTACTCACAATACAGTGAATACTGCGGTATTGCGGATTATTATTTGCCTCGATACTTCCCTCTGCATTGGCTTACGAGCATCCTGCATATGCGAAGTATTTATTTTTCGGGCCCATGAGAGGGGCAGCTCGCGACACAACGTGTGCAGAATGAGCGTCAAGTGGACCAAATTGATGAGCTGCAGCAGGAAGAATTTCGCAGCGGCCGGTTCTAGCGGAACCTCACCACGGCTGTTGTGGGGAGGCTCACCCAGGTGCCGACATAAATGAACAGGTTTGCAATTGGCTGACGCATCGACTCGCTATAGATAAACTGTCGAAGGGCTCTACTATGCCTGCGCCGCGGCTGGAGCATCACGTCTCGTCTCCGAGAGGACATTAGGATGGAATGGCAGGGTAATGCGCTGCTCTGTTAACCAGCTTGCGTATGTGGAGAAGCAGGAGCAGAAATTCCACGCGGCGGGGTGGATAACAACGATGATGGAAGCGCGAGCCAACGGGATAGATCTGCGCAACTACGTGAAAAAATCGCTACTGAGGCTATCAAGAGTGAGCTAGATGCAGCATCGCAAAGGGTGCGTCGGGTCGTTTGCTTCGTATATGTCCTTACGTTGCTACTGACCGCCAATATTTCTAACAAGAAACGTCATCGCATCTTCGACTATCAGACCCCATTGCCAAGCAATTTTGTAAACTAACGTCCGCGGCCACGGAACCCAGTATCGACCCTTCAGGGAAATCATGCCCGACACAATCCGCCGCTACTACGACCCCCAGGAGAAGCTTCAACTAGACCCTCTCAGGAAGCCATAGCTCCCATGGCACATGAAAAATCTAAGGCACGGCATACATGCCCATACGTATATTGCCGATAGGTTCCATAACCGCTGATCGCTTATTCAAAGGATGTGCGTGTCGTGAAGTGGAAACATATTTTCGGAGGACTAGGGCAGATGCTTAGGCTAGCTGGCAATACTGAATACATTAAAAGAGAAAGTGGCATCAATGATTTTCTGTACGTTTCCCAACCTTTCACCATTAGAGAGTGAAATCGGCAGTATCAGCGCATATGTCGTGAATGAAGGACTGCAAACCGCGCGAATACAACTCGAAAAAAGAAGTTAGCTCCTCTAAGTCGCGAGGCCCGTGCGAATGTTTTGAAGAGACTCCAACAAACATTAAGACCAGGAAGCCTAGGCGATTGTGTTTGCGTGTCCTGCGATCGATTAGTTCGTCGTGAAGAATCTCAACGTATGGATGTATCTGACTGGCAATACATGGCTCAAAATGCGGCGCAGCTTTGGTGAAGTTGATCCGACGCTTCCTCGAAAACTGAGAGTTGAATACACTGCGCCAGCCTTCGTGACGTATTTGAGGGGAACGATGGTATCTCCTCGAAGCTTTCACCTTTATACGAATACAAATGGTCATTTGACGGTATGATTTAGCGTATGCAAGACCTGCATCAGTATATTCACGGTTGTCTTCCGAAGTTTTTTAGTTTCAAATAGTTTTATATTGGAAGTATTCCCGAGGGCATGCGCTAGGTCTAACATCACCCGTGCGTTTTATGACTCAACTGGTGAGTGTTGCCGCCAGGACACGTGTGATGCGCGGAGGGCAGCATCGATAAATCCGCTCACAGTGCATTGCGTTTGAATGTACGCCACCCCATCCGTTACTTTATTGCCGCGGTCGATTAATGAACGTTCTAATGTCCGTGGGGCACTGGTCGGAGATTTCACTGAAACGCAGATAAAAAAGGTTAAGAAAATGCATGCAATTCGTGTCCAGCGCGTCCAAGATGTATTCGACTTCGATAAGATCAAAATTGTCTACACGGAGCTTGAGAAATCACTGAATGGACCCGATCGTACATTGTTTTGGACATCAGTGGCATCTTATGTGGATAACATTGTGAGCAACAAGCTTCCTCTACCATTTGAGCGGTGCACTTGCACTAAATGCGGGAGCCCTAACTCCGAGATCTGTGGTCTTCCTATCCATGCCAGTGCCTAGCAGAATCATCGACATGGAATATACAGCGCTCGCAAACACAAAGGCATTATCAAACCAGCTCTTCTATACTGTAAACACTGTAATACAAAGTTCAGTTCCCAACACGTCTTACGAAATCTGCTTTTTCAACCACGACCTCTGCATTGGCCACCATGGGAACGCGAGCTGAGAGCAAGTGAGATTGAACATGTCGCCGGCACTGATTCGGCTGTAGGTAATGACCGCGGAAGAGTTCTAATGGCCTTGCGGAACGAATGCAATAATCTTGCAGATAAGTATGGACTAATTCCGACACCGAATACGGATCAACTGAACATTGTAAACGCTTCCCAAATGAAGTTTTGCTCTAGTGAAGACGATTTTTAACCCGAGCATCGATTGGTGTACACACGAGGTAACGCTGGATTTTGGCCTACTGAATCCGTACTGGCTCGTTGACGAAGATAAACGCCTGTTTCAACTCGTTGAGGAAGCCGAAGCCGCAGGACGGACGACATGCAGCGCGAGTGGAGCAAATGACGACTTTCCCGACAAAAACAACTGGGATGACTGCGCCGCTGGGCTCCCCAGCGTGTTCGTGTGTGCGGTAGGGCAAGTGTCGGCGTCGCACCCCGCAGCAATCGAGCGACTGCTCCACGACTACGTGGATTTTTTTCCGACAAACTGCCCAATGAACTGCCCATGTCGCGAGAAGTGGAATTTGGGCTTATATTAACCCTTTCGCGGTAGAAGGTCGCATTTCTCGCCCTTTAAGGCCTATCCCAAAAGTGGGTCGGGAATCGCCTTCTAAAAGGGCGAGAAATGCGACTTTTGAGCTTTACAGCTGTTTGCATCTACCGTATAATGTTACTACCAATCAAAATGCACGAGTCCGAAGGGCTAGGCGTATTTTTTTGGAAAGCCGTCGGAAAAATTCTCCGCTGGTTTGATCTATCGTAAGATATTGTGCCACGTCGCCCACATAACCTGATTTTGCTCCCATAAAACGTGATTTCCCCCATCCATCGTTTATCTTTCGGGACATAGAATGCAGAGATCAGATCTCAGTTTTATCTTGCAGACCTGTTGTCCACACCACCGATGACCACCGCAGCCCCCACCAATAATACAAATTCTAAGATGTATGCACCGTCATTTGATTGTTGGAATCATATAAAGTCGAAGAACTATGCACATTTGCATCGGTCATGCGGACCAGCTTCCAAGACTGAGAGGAAAAATTATTTGTGCAGATTGCCCTGCAGTTTGAACAGGAGGGTATACGCATAACATGGGACTACGTCGAGCACTGGATGTCGAAGACGAAGCGCACGGCACGCGCTCTCCATCTACGTTTGGCCAGTCTCAAGCGCACCTATGGCAAGAGAGTAAGAGACTTCCCGCCGTGCTTTTTTGGTAGCATCAAGCCGGGATGCATATGGGCAGCGTCCGCGTCGACAGGAACGCAGCCGGCGAGGCGGAGGCCTTCATCAACACGGACCCATGCGACTTCAGCGCCGTCCGCCCGACCAACTCCAGGGCCGCGTCGTGCGAATTGTGCGCCACGAGCACGTCCACCAGCGCGGAGACCCTCGCCTACATTGCCACCTCCGATACCAACGCCAACCGCAAGTTGCACGAGCCCAGCGCCGCCAGCGCAGCCACTAGGGAGTCGGACCCCCTCACCTTCTCTGCCGCCACCGCGACTAACGACGATCACAAGTTGCACGAGCCCAGCGCCGCCAGCGCAGCCACTAGCGAGTCAGACCCCCTCGCCTTCTGTGCCGCAAGCGCGACCAACAACGATCCCAAGCTGCGCAAGCCCCGCGCCGCCAGCGAGACTAATACCGACTACAAGCTGCACGAGCCCAGAGCCGCCAGCGCAGACACTAGCGAGTCGGACCCCCTCGCTTTATGTGTTGCCAGCGCGACCAAGGACGGGAACTATCCCTGCGAATGCTTCGGCGCTTGGGGGGCTGTCAGCACCTGATGAAGCTTTGCTGGGATTAGCTGAAGCTGCACGAGCGATTGCAGCCATTTTTGATGTTGTGAGCGCCGGGGATGT
>LGTU01001341.1:0-16375 GCA_001314425.1 Phytophthora pluvialis | reverse complement strand
TTCTACTCGTCTAATCACCGGCGGCGTAATCAACTTACCGTAATCACCGTAATCAACGTGGGTTCGGATTGGACCGGTTCGGGTTAACCGGTTCACGGTTAATAACCGATACCAAACCGGTAACCCTCAATAGACGGTGCTAAAATATACAAATTCTAGTCGATATTGTCGAGATGCAAACTTGGCCTCGCCCACAGAATGGCTGTTTTCTGTTTGGATTCCTCAGATTTTCCTTGTTAAACATAGTCAGCCAGGTAAATCCGACGGATAGATCTGTCAAAAACCAGTTTAATCCGATTTAGCAGCACAAACAGTTTTGCCGAACTTACAACTCTATGTGCCATCAATGAAACCGATGAGGTGGTATTATATCACACAAAGTTTGTCATGCCCTTATTTACTTGAGTTCGGTATGCTTGGTGTAAGGTTCCGGTTAACCCGCGTCACAATTCATATCATCTCCAATTACTTGGATTTTTTATTGCCCTGTGGTGCCATGTTACCCCTGATGCGATTCACATCGATCTCCAGTGTCCTTACTATCGGGTCTTCCTGTTTGGAAGTCCCCGGAAGCCATCGATGCTGGCTCGAATGAAGGAATAAAGATTCCCTCTGTAACGGGCGAACAATTTAACCTTGTGAAGACGTGTTCGCTAGGCTTTGGACTTCCAACGGACATTAACTTAAACAGGAGGAATACAAGGGAATAATTACTTAGTCGAGAGGTGCGTACTTACATTTCATTTTCCAGCACACTGGTTGGCTGCTCGAGGCAGTGAGAAACCCTGCACAAGTTCGCTTTAAGTGCGCGGCTTTCCTGGAGAGCCGTCATGCGACTTAGAGAGAAGCGCCACCGTCGCCTCCACTGCTCTCGCTGTTTACCAATTCAGCAAGGAAGCGTTCAACGTGCTATCGCCGCCGGTATCGAAGTCAGCACTTTCTCAGCCGGCCACCTCCTGTTCGACATCAACGTTGCGCAACCAAAACTATCGGATCTACTGGTTTCAGTCAGGAAACAGTCTCCCGATCATATCCACAACAATTGTCAGCAGCCGCAGAATGAATTCCGATGCTTATAATATAGCAATTTTATTGCGCCGTACAGGAACCACAATGGCGTAGCTGTCGAGGCAGTGAGCAATCGAGTAGACCCGGAGGGACAATACTACGCTGCAATCGCTTACTTGTAGTCACTGGAAGCGACCAAGAGCTAACACCGCACGAAGAAGTGATCATGGTGGAGAACAGTTTTCAGCGGAAGCGCTTGGAGCACGAATTGTGTGAAAGCAGGCGTCGCATTGAAGAACAAGAACTTGTGTTAGATACGCACCCGCAGCAATTGCTTAACTACAAACGTGAACAATTTGAACAGAGTCGTCCAGAGTTTGAACGCAGAATTGAAGCGTACATGGAGGATAAAATACAGTCGTCTCATGACAATATTCAAGACGACATTCTTTCCCCTTGGGTACCGGCTACAAGTTGGCCACTGATCTGTTTCCACAAGGCTTGCGTTGCACAGCGCAAAGCCCAAACTGCCATTGTCCTTAAGGCTTCTGCTACGACGTCCTACAGCTCCTACAGCTCTTTTGTTTACACATCGTTTTGAAGTTCAAGGACTTGAACTTCTGGTTTAAGCCCGGTCTGGCATACGCCGGTATGCACCCCCGCGGTGGCGGGTACACACCCGGCGGATCACTTCCACATCGTTCTGGAGCACAGAGATGGCAACAAACCTGTTGTCCTAAGCGCCGCGACGCGTTCGAGGTAGACGCAGCACACGAGGGCTAACGTCCGGACGGCGGGCAGCTGTCTGCTGGAGCATGGCGGCCATGCTCCGACGGGTTGGATCATCATTGTTCGCATCCAGGAAGGCTACGAACAACACCAACACGTCCTCCTGAATGATGTCGGCGGGCTCCCAGGACATCTCGATCTCGTCCAGGCCAAACCACTTGACCTGGACCTCCCAACGGTGAGTCGTTGGGCTTAATCGACTAGCGCGTAGTTCCTCCACGAGATGCCCGCCCTCGCCGTGGATAGCCTGCTCCTCCAAATTTTCCATGTGACCACGGGTAGCATCCTGATACAAATGCAGACGGGCAGCGTGGCGGATGGTGACGCTAAATGGCTCCACGAGGTATTGGACTTTGAAAGTGTAGTCGTTTAGCGCTCTGAGAATGCGTTTCGGTCCTCGCCACACAAGTGCGAGCTTGTGACCGCTGCGAGAACGAAGTCGCCCTCACTGAATCTTTGCATACGGACACCTTGGCGACGAGCATGGCGTTCGCGTGCAGCTCGCCGGCGCTTTCCAGATGCGTCCACAATCTCGGCGTGCATACCACCCAAAGCCACGCGTACCGCGTCCAGGTGCTTCTTAATTTCATCGCCGACCCAAGTGACGGACACACCAACTGGGTCCCGCGGATGGAGAATGCTGCGCAATTGCTGCCCGCCTGGCAGCGCTGTAAAGGCTGTTAGCGGAGTCTGTCCACCGAGTCGGTCGGCTGGCATGCTGTTCAACGCAGCTTGGACTACTCGCAGAATCGCTGGTCAATCACTTACTTGTAGGCGACGCTCGCTGACCAGCGCCTTCACTCCCTTGAGAATCTCGCGATTCACGACCGTTCCATTCGCCGACGGGGTGTAGGCCGTTGTAAAGTGATGTCGATCTCCTAGCGAGCGTTACAGCTGCTCCACTACGGCATTGCGAAAATGGGCCCCTTGGTCCGACACCCACTGACGAACTACGCCAAATCTCTTGAACCAATCCATCAGTCCCTGATATACTTGGTCCGATGTGGCCTGATGGCATGCGATCAACTCAACGAAGCTGCTCATTCCATCCTTTAGAACAAGAACGTACTTCACGCCGCCTTCACCCTCAACATGGTTAAGTAGTCGAAGTGGAGGAGCTCGTTGGCCTTGGTCGTGTGAAGAGTTTCGCCAAACGGCCGCCCCCAACCGTAGTCATGCAATGCAAGCATTCGCTGGCGAAAACTCTCACATCTTTGACCATCGTTGTCCAACAAAACAGCTCTGCGAGCGCCACCAGCGCCTGCGTGCGCCACGACGGACAGTCTCTGCTGCATGTCCGAAGCACTTGGCGGGGTCCTTACTTTGCCATTCGACACGAGCAGATCCCGATCTTGATCGCGGCTCACGCCGCCATCCAAAGGCAGCGCTATGTCCACCTGCGCTTCTCCCTGCAACGCCCTAATCTCCTGTTCGCTCGGCCAGACAAACTCTGGGTCTTCGAGAGAAGAGACAAACTCGACTACGGCGAGGCGCGCCATCCTAGTCGTTGAGCGGTCATCCTTGAGTGCCGGACCAGCGCCCCAGCGACTCAGCAAATCACCCCACACATTATCCTCGCTGGGCACGTGCTCAACGAAATATCGAAACGACATCAACGAAAGCGCCCAACGCTGTAGCTTGTCCGCCTGATAGCTCGCCATGGCTCCGTCGGTCGCCAGCGGGTTGAAAATATAAACGAGGTTGCGATGGTCTGTAAAGAGATGAAACCCACCTGGTCTCATCAGGAGATACTCGAGACGGCGCGTTGCCTCGACTATCGCGAAGGATTCTTTCTCAATCACGGGCCATCGACTCGACGCACCCACAAACTTTCCCGACAGGAAGGCCAGCGGACTGTTGTTCTGTCTGTCCCGCGGAAGCTGGAGCTCTTCAGGCTTGAACTGTGTCACAACGGCACCCCAGTAGTCCTGACTGGCATCCGTGTATAAGCATACAGCTACGGAGGGGCTCGGGTGTGCCAGCGGCACCATCCGGAGTAATGCGGCGCGCACCGCGGCAAGGCTTGCCATCTTCTCGTCCCCATAGCCATGTTCACATAGCATAACCCGCTGTGACTTGGTCTTTTTCCACGACCCAACTGCCGTAGACACTCGCTCGAGAAGGGCGTACAATGGCGCCGTCAGGCAGGTGAACTCAGGAATGCTCTGCCGCATCCAATTCACAGCGCACAAGAACTGGTGCAGCTCTGCGCCAGATTTTGGCGGCTGCATCTGGACAAGACCTTGAATCCTATCAGGGCTATGGCGGACACCGTCTTCAGAAATGCTTTTGCCGCATCAGACAACTTCACGCGTGTAGAATTGACACTTCTTCGCGTGCAGTTCGAGACCGTACTGCTCGATGAGCAGTGACAGCAGTTGATCCTCAGTCTCGGCAAAACAAAAACAAACAAAAAATCATCAAGCCCCGCAAGGACCCCGGCCCCGAGGAGATCACCGAAGATCTCGTCTACTACACCCTGGCAATAGGCTACAGAATCCGAGGCCCCCATGGGCACATGTGTCGGGGTGAACATGCCTCGGTGCGTAATGAACGTGTACAGCTCTTGCGATCAACGTGGAGCGGTAACTGCCAGTATCCACGGAACCAGTCGAGCACGAAGAAGTACTTTGCGCCCTTCAAGGCCCCGACCACTACTTCCAAAATCTGCATCGGCCACGGCATGGCTTCTGTCCTCTCTTTTTCCCCGAACATACAAAGTCATCCGCGGATCGGCTGTCGGATCTGTGTCTTGCTCCTTCTTGCGGACGACCCGCGGCGAGGAAGCCCATTGACTGCGATGATTATTGAACACCAGACCGGCTTCAATCAATTCGTACGTATGTCGCTCGAGAAATGCTCGATCGTCTGGAGAGTATCGGCGCGGTTGCGCCTAAGTGGGTCGCACATTAGGTTTAGTCGAACCTGCAGCGGCGCCAGGATCGCGGCCGAACCACACACGAAAACAATCCACCCTTGAATGAAGCACCACGACAAGTCTGGAACGACCGTCCAAAGTCAGGCCGAGCTTCGACGCGACCTCGATCTTCTTCTCCAGGAACATCACCACTTCTTCGATCGTGGTTGGCTTCATTGTCGGCATGGCCGTGCGCGTCTCATGGCGCTCGACATCATAACTACGTATGCGACCAGCCCGCCCTCCTGACAACTGCTTGGTGGCGGCACCCTCGTTAGAGCTCCGTCGTCCCCTGGTCCGTCGCCTCGCTTGCGCCCTGACCACCAGAGAGGTCCCATTCGGGGCTCTTTTCGCGCGCTCGCACCAGCTACTTATCAGTCGAGTAGCCAAGGACGTGCGTGATTGGTCGGCCGACCGTCAATTCCAATGACCGGCTAGCCTCCTCAACATAGGCGTCGAGGCAGGCCTCATAAATTTGTTGAAATCCAAAAACTAATAAAACTAAGTTAGTTTGTAGACGCCGCCGACATTGATTTTTAGATTTTTGAAATGGGGCTCGTTCTGAGTGTCAGTGACTGCAGCATGGCGCACTGCTTGGACTGGAATACACACTCCAGCGGCAGGTGCATCATGCTGATGCGGTTGTCATTCCTTTCCCATTTCAATATTGAAATGTCCGACTCGACCGAGGCCGAACACTATCGCCAGGCCGCCGCAAAAGCAGCGCAGTCGGTGAAATCCTGGTGTGTAGCCCCAGGCTTCATTGAAACTGGTTTTGACTATGTGCGTGTCAATGGCGGCGCACAGGACGTTATCCGTATTTACGCCTTCAACAGGGCTCGAAGGCCGACCTCTTTTGCGTCGATGCTGTCGGGCTTCCAGAACTTAGCGGTGTGTTCGCGATATGGGACCAGCACTTCCCGCCGGAACGCGCCATGACGCAGCTTGATCAGCTGACCGGGCAGCACAGGCGGTGCGTCCTGATCAAGGCTCTGATTGGAGCCATCGCGCTCGGCCTTGACGCCATTCAGGCCGACGACCAGCGTCAAGGCGTACGTCGCTATCTCTTAGACAACTGCCTTCTTGGCGACCTCGTCCAGGCGCTCATAGCACGGCCTGGCGAACAAGCTCTAGTCTGCAACCTGCGCGACAATATCGTCTACCTGGACACGCATCGCGTTAGACGACACGTATTCGACGTCGCCAACCTCGGCATTGTCCGACTGCTCGATCTCGATGCTGAACAAAATGGTGAGCGACCCGATCAACACATGGACATGTTGCTCCTGCTGCGCGATTGACAGCGATCTGTTCTGCAGTATTAGTGCGAATGTGACGTTCATCGAGTCGAGGGCGGGCGAGGCCGAGAAGGTGATGACCCACCACTCGTCTGACAGCAGCATTTCAGGGCGCTTCTAATTGGTTTAATCGATGACCTTGCGCTGGTGCAGCTTGTAGAACGTGAGCAGGCGCCTGAGGTGGACCCAGCTATTCGTCTTCTTAGGGAACGTCACGTTCATGCTGACGATTAGGTTGTCACGGAAACCCTCAGTTTGTAGACCGCGGCAGAGCTAAATTTGAGACTTTGGGGGCTATTTTTTGAAAATCTACAAATTTATGAGGCCTGCGTCGAGGTCTCTCAGCAGCAAACGCCCAGCTGTCGTGGAAAAGTAAACCTCTTTGAACGTCGCGAGTCGCCGCACATGGAAGTCACCTCCACCAACTGGTTTCAGGTGTATGGGCTCGACTGCGCGGATGAACACCGACCTCCCAGACCGCTCTAACGCGTCGAGTACACCCCTGTTGACTAGTGACGTGTCTGCCCCCTGGTCCCCAGAACGCTGTGGCTCGGGCTGCGGCATCGGAAAAGACGGACCGCCTGCGGGAGGGCGCCATGATGTCGGCGCCTTTTGACGTGTTGTGTGGTCGAGGTGGCGGTGAATGAGGGGTTGGAGTGTCTGGCTGGGTAGCCAGCACAGTGGCGGGGGCGGGTATTGGCCTGTCGGGTGCGTGGGAAGCGCTGTAGTGTGCTTGCGTGCGTGGCAAATTTCGGGGCGCATGAGGAGGGTTGATTTGTGACGCCTCGATAGCTCAGTTGGGAGAGCGTCAGACTGAAGATCTGAAGGTCCCTGGTTCGATCCCGGGTCGCGGCACTTTTGCANCTTTTGCAACCTTTTGCACGCATTCCGGAGCTCTGTTGCTGCCTCTGGCGTGCTGACTGCCACGTCATGCCACCTGCTATCTCGACTGTTACCGTCATAGATCACGCGAACAGCCAGTATGGCGCTCGATTTGTCGGGTCAAGTCTGTCTGCGTGGACCTGGTTCGATCCCCGTCTGGCACGATTCGAACACATGCTGGGCCAGTTGGAGCGGCCGTGTGGCGGTTCCAATTGCGACGCCTGGTCCCCAGAACGCTGTGGCTCGGGCTGCGGCATCGGAAAAGACGGACCGCCTGCGGGAGGGCGCCATGATGTCGGCGCCTTTTGACGTGTTGTGTGGTCGAGGTGGCGGTGAATGAGGGGTTGGAGTGTCTGGCTGGGTAGCCAGCACAGTGGCGGGGGCGGGTATTGGCCTGTCGGGCCAACGTGCGACCCCAGATTAGTGTGAGTTTTGTTGACGACACTGATGCAAGTGACAGCGAAGACGACGATGAGATTTAGGCGTTTGATGTTCCTGACGATGTTTTTCGGTTCTCCAGAAAGTCTGGCTGGATAATATTCGATATGGGTCATTCAGGTAAAAACACGGATCTTTTTACAGAGTATGGAGAGTAACCCGATACAAAGAGCGGTTGATACATTTCCAACTTTGGCCTGGAAATAGGTTTCTACTTTCTGACAAAGTCATATGGGTTACCACAACAGCGGAGACAAACAAATATGGGTCCCAGCAATGGCCTAAAAGAAACGAGTTCGTTCGCCCCGATCATCACAGAAATATCCCTTATCAGCGTCCTTAGAGCAACACCACCCGTTCCGACTAAACTAAACCTAAATACTCGGACTTAAACGAACATATAAGTTTGAGGGGCTCGACCAAACCTCGACTAAACATCGACAAACGCTCATACAAAAGTCAAGATAACTGAATAGTCACTGGTTATATGCTTGCTATATTTGGTGGAGCGATAGCTTTTCTTTGCCCAAAACGAACCGTTTTTAACACCAATGAACAGTCGCCCTCCACAACTTTATATATTGGCTGGTCTGCTGATTTGACTTTTAGTTTAGTCGGAACGGGTGGTATTGCTCTTAGTAGTCAAATTATTTTGAGACAGCACAATACGTTCAAACCGGTCGACTTTTTTGATCGGGTTGCTTATCGCTCATGTCCTGTGTCCAATAAGAGACTAAGCATTGATCGACTTCGGAAGGTGATGCGCTTCTCCGAGGCTCGTGGGGCGCTTCATGTTATGGGGCCAGAACGTGGAATTAACGAGATTTCTCCATCGCAGTGGCAACAATAGTGCTGATGCGCTCCATGACAAAACCTGGAAAATACGACCGATATTTCATTGCGTGCTATCGGCAGACGCCCATCGGAAGTCATTGACACAAAAGATTTAGAATATAGCCTTGGTAAATCGCTTTCGTTCGGCAAGGAGATGATGACCGACAATATATAGTTTTCGCAGTTTGTATTCCCCATTCCCACAAGAACACAATGACGTTCTGGGTGAATGGTGAGGAAATCGGCAACCTGAGCATTTCACAATTAGCACTTCCCACATCAGGGTCCCCTCTCTTAAGAGATATAGCTGTTGAGTGGTCACCATGCCACACTTTCGATTTCTGCGATGGAAACGTTAGTACAGGCTGCTGTGGGCGGCTCCATAGCGTTCTTGCCTGCACTTCTGTTGCTGGGCGTCCGCGACGAACCACCAGAACGGCCCATCATCCCGGCGATCCGCTTTGTATTAAGCGATAAAGCTGACGGTAACTGCGTCAAGGACTTCCGGTTCGACAAGGCAAGCATCTTCCGGCTTGTGGAGCTGTTTGCCCTTCCAGAGTTTGTAATCACGGCACATCGCGGCAAGCTACACCGCTCCGAGGCTCTATGCATCCTACTCTGCCGGACAAGTTACCCACGTCGGAACCACGACGTCCTGACCAAGTTTGGCCGCTCTGGTGCTGCTATCAGCCTTGTCTGCACCCATTTGAGTACGTTGAATATTTATACGACTCTATGACATTAATCTATCCGGTTGATTTCCTATGTGTCTGTGTACTTACACGAGGTGTTGACTTTGGTTTGAATTGTTGATGTACAGTCACCTTGCTGTATGAGCGCTTCGGAGGTCTGATTTGCTTCCAGGAGGCGATATGCAAGAAGAATATACAGCGTTATGCTCGTGCAATCAGTGGCAAAGGTGCTCCCATGCACAACATGTTCGGGTTCATTGACAGTACCAAGAATGCCATCTGCCGTCCATCGCCACGGCCAGGTTGTCGTGAAAATCTTCAAAAGCAAGTGTACTCAGGGCACAAGCGGGTACACTGCCTCAACTACCAAGCTGTGGTCGTTCCAGGTGGGCTGGTCATACACTTCTGGGGGTCCATCGAGGGCAAAAGGCACGACACCACGCTGTTAAGGGAGAGCAAGCGGACGGAGGTTTTAGAGGCAAACAAGACCGACTTCGGCGGCTACGTGATCTACGAGGATCCTGCCTATGGGGTGCAGCGACTCATTGTGTCAGGATTTAAGGGGGTTCGACTGACACAAGGTGAGCAGGCCTTTAATGTCGCTATGAGCTGAGTCTGGGTAAGCGTGGAGTGGATGTTTGCAATTCTCAAAATCAAGTGGGCACTTATTGATTACAAAATCAAATTGAAGCTGCGCCAGAGTCCTATAGGTAAATTTGTTGTGGTGTGCATGTTGCTGACGAATTGTCACTGCTGCTGCTACGAGGGAAACGAGATCAGCAAGGTCTTCCAATTGAAACCACCAGCATTAGAAGAGTACCTAAGTAGCTAAACCGGTCAATACGATCTAGTTGTTCTGAGAATTGCTAAAATGCTTCCCAAATATCGCGGCTAGCTGTAGAAAGAAGGTTCTGTCTTCTTCGCGCTCACGAGCTCGTTCAGCAGCTTTATGTTCTCTGGCTTCTTTTTCTCTCCTTGTTCTCCATCTCTTTCATCTCCAGCACGAATTCTCATCTCGTCCTCTTTCTTCTTCTTCTTCGGGGCCTCACCTCCGTCCTGCAGGCCCTCCATTGTAAGGCGGCGCACCGTCAGTGAAGCGGATTCGTCGGCGTCTCGCTTGCGCTTAGCATCTTCCTTATCGGCGGTCACAGCTTCAGCGTGATCGTCTATAAGAGCAATAAGCTCATCGAGCAGGATGTCTTTCTCCGTCTCCTCTTCTTCAACACCCGACGCAGGCAAAGCGACAGCATTTTGCTACCCTTTTTGATGCACCAATTTGTCGAAGCGCGCATGAGCATTCTTGCCGCTCAGCTTGTCTCGAAAAAAGCTGTCGTCGCTCAGGAGCTGCGCGGCTAGATCGCCCCCTGCAGCCATCGTCTTGTCTCTCTCCTTAAGAAAAGGGCGCTCACTCAGCACTTGGTGAACAAGAGCTAGATCTTCCTCTTCGGTAAAATTGCGCTGCTTGGGGTCCATGCTTGGTGGTAGTGGTGGGATGGTGGGTGGAGAAGCGCCGATGCCATTTTGACGAATGCGTTCATCAAAACCACCGATTCCAAAGCACAAATTCCTCACCGGTTACAACTGGAGTACATTTTATGTTAGCTTTTTGTAAATCTGTGGGAAAGGAAACGGAATCCCCGCTGCGAAATATCTCTAATGCCGGTTTAAATTTATCCGATTTTACAGTAAATGGCCCAATATTTTCTTCATGACTTGCAATCCTAAGATAACCTACTGTGCAAGGTAAGTAAGTTATATTGAAACGTTTCGAGATGGATGTAAAAATCTTGTAACGGTGATTTTGTGTTTAAAATTTAGGGAAAATTCCAAAAGGGGACTCGAATTGAAAAACATTTTCAAGGGGGAACTTATTCAAAACTTGAAAGCCTACGAACCACGTCTTAGCCTCCGCCAGTCGAGAGCAAGATGGCCGACGGAGATGGCAGGGCTAGCCGGTCAGCGTCAGCAGAGAGTTGCTTTCGGGTGTTCTACCTGACAGCAGCAACTATTGTTGTATACATTAACTCTTGGTAAAAGCGCGGTTGTTGGTATGAGTGATGGCACGTTTAAGGGTATTCGCTGCTCTAGTGGCGCAGTTAGTCAATCAGGACGTAGGACAGGGGGCTGGCTGCGTAGAGTTCTTGACACACCTCCATCGAGTTGGTCGGTCTGGGTGTGCCACCGGTATATTCACTCAGTGGCGCTCAGGTTGACAGCAGCGATTATCGGTAATCTTAATTATCTAGTCCCTCTGAAAATGTTTTTCAATTCGAATCCCTCTTGGAATTTTCCTAAAATCTAGGTGCATTGTGAAGATGACTAAGTAGCAAAAGGTAACGTTGGTCTGTTCGGAATATTTTGAAAGTGATGCTGGACCAGCCTGCCAAACGCCTTATCATTACTGATAATTTCTACTTCGTCAGTTGTGTTGTCACTTAAGATTCTCTCAATGGGTCTCTGCCATGTTGATAGCATAATGATGAATCGACTGGGCTGGTGCAAGGAGATTTGAAATCCTTGAGATAATCGCCCGAAAAAGAGGAACTTACAGAATCGCTCAACCAGGAATCCAGAACTTGTTGCGCTACTTGGATGGATTCGAGACTTGTAAATAGGCTGGCTACAGGTTGTAGCAAAAATGCAACTACCGTCCGGCGAAGAGAGAAAACTGGGAGCAAATATGTTGTACTATGTCCAGCCGTAGCCCCTAAGTGCTTTGCTGGTATGGGAGGTGTTGACACACACGACCAAATCCGCCTACAGTGATACTCTGTACAAAAGACGGTTGCGCTATATTTCTTGGACTCGTTCACATGGCCACCACAAGAGCGTTCATTATCCACATATTCATGCAGCAGCGAAATCAGCAGAAAGCCCCCACCCACGCGAATTACATGAGGCAGCTTCACAAAATAAACTAAGAATTATTTTGTTACGAAGGTCTAACGACCTACGACTAGAACGACATGGCGCCAACGACAAGTGACGACGGCAGAAGCCACGGAAAAAATATCGAGGAGCCGCGTATTGATGAGACAGCGCCTGCTGGTGATACTGAAACCTCAATGAGATTGACCAACAAACCGAGTGTGTCTCATTTCCCTCGACCAATCTTTGCTAGCGTTGCCGCTCCGAAGGTGACGCCCACGTCCAGAGATCCTGTCATCGAGTGGTCAAAACTTCGCAAGGAGTTCGACGAAGAGATGAATGAGCGGTGCAAGGGTGGGGAGGAGGACATCAATATGGCACTGAGGAGTGCAAAGAGCTCGTTCGATGACGATTTGTGAACACGCTGTGCGAGGCGAGTTGGGGTGTCGATGGAGAACGCCCTAGCATATGAATTTCTACTGGAGCAGATTTACGCCGTCGTTGATAGCTACCAGAACGAAGTACTGCCGCCCGAGAACGAATTATTTGCGAAGGAATTGAAGATAAATGAACAATGCGGACATCACGAACGTCAGGCAGTTCGAAAAACACGTGGTCGCAGACACAAAACCCCGGTCAAGACCAACTGAACGGTCAAAAGCACAACAGGACGTGCAGCACAGAGATGCATAGGTGATCAACGATTGGGAGGACTGCGTAGTGGGGGTTACTTAGCGACAAGCCTCACTCACTCGCACTGCATCGCACGGGACGTGACAGCAAACTGTGTCAGTCAGCCAGGAATGTCCTTGAAGAGGTTCTTCGTGGTTTCTTTTCAAAGTGTGATCCTAGGTCGCTTGCTCGAGGGTGCTGGTTGGTGAGCTTTGAAAGTTTCAGCACGCTGGTGATCGCCTCCGGAATGCAATAGTCAACTTCACTTTCTTCTTCAGTGAAACGGGGAGCGAGCTACCCAGCACCTTGTATTTCTTCTTGGCGTCCCTCTCACCCTCGAAGAAGTTTGCAAATCCATACTTCTTCATCAGCGAGTTACACGAGAGAAATTTGTTTGTCACGCGAGACTGGCGATGCAGAGCTGGCATCTAGGAGTTAGGAAATCAACACTGGGCAGACAGACAGGACCAGGCGGAGGTTTGGAAACGACTACCGAGCCGACTGACAGGTCAGGTAGTGGAAGGTCACTTTATCACTTACTGTTTAAGACTTACAATAGCCTTTGGGTTTATCAGGAAGTGCCAGCTTCCCTCGCACTGAGTTCTTCACTGATACTCGCGACAAAGATCTCCTGACATTGCTTTGGATAGTCTTGAAGAGCATCCGCTCAAAGACAACCTCGTCGGTGAATGAGTTGTCGAGGATGACAAAATGACGCAGGACAAGAAAAGATACTGTAATCAAGTTATGTGTACACACTATTTCAATGGAGGGTTGCGCTGTGTATATGCGTATGCTGGACTGAATTTTACATCCGTACCCATACCATCTAGTTTGGAAGCGAATAGCTTCGCTTGTTTTGGCTAAACAAATTCTCAAGTCGCTCATAGATAGCGTCGCGTAACAGAGTTCCATTTGCGTACGAAGTTAACTATATTTTTCCTTAGTGTTGAGAATAAGAGTATATTTTTTCCTTAAGCAGAATCGCTCCTCTGCAAAACTCTTGGTCTAACATCCGCTTGGGATGGAGCAATACCGTCAACTGGACCAATTCGGGATACATTTTTACATAACGCGTGTCCGAACTGCCATGCTATTCCACCATATCGCGGTGGTTCCGACATACCGATACTTTCCGCTAGTTGGGATGATAGGGAAAGGCAGGCCAAAATAAACCCCGGTAATTTACTTGATAAAAACTGGTATATTTAGGTTTAGGGATTTGGAGCCTCTCTTTGCGTTTCCTGTTAGCTCCCAAACGGTGCTCACAGCCGCAATAAAATGGCCCGAAGAGGCCCGTAGGGCGAGAAAATCGGTTTGTTACGATATCATACAAAATCATCCCTGGAGCAATATCGGCAAATGCATTAACCCTTTCGTGACACAAGGGCGCATTTTCGCCCTAACGTTATAAGGCCTTTTGCAAAACGCGGTACGAAATCGGCCTCTTAAAGGGCGCACTATGCGCCCTTTTGCACAAGTTCAAGTTAGTATACACCGTCTTTTATAACAGACCATAGACTGTACGATCATTAATCATTGAAGCATACTATAATCAAGGTATCTGCATGTATCACATACCACTATTTTACTGGCTGGATGAACTGATACACCAGGTTTACATATAATGGTGTATCTTCACCAAATTGGGGGCCTCACCGACACCAAGGCCAACAACAGAACGGTTGGCTCTCCTGCATCGTATATTTCATGTCGAGGTCATTCTGCCTTCATTATCCAACTGGCAATGGTCTACCGAACACCCCAAGAGAATATGCCCATTATTCAGACTCACAGGTACTTTTTGGCTGAAGCTCAGCAACGTCTTGACCCCATGGGACGAGCCGTGCGCGGACGTGTATCTGAGTGTCTGGGGATTTCTGAGGGCACGGTTGCGCACGTGATCGCCACCTGGAATAAGTACGGTGACGATGCTTTTGCAGTCCCTCCTGCGAAGCGTGGGTGTCCTGCCAGATCCGAGGTCGAAAATTACCGTGACTGTATTACGGGAATTATAAATGACCGTAATTTAGAGCGGAAACCAACGTCCTCGAAGATCATTTGCGCGGAACTAAAACGTCTGACATCCCGGATCGGACCATGCGAGACGAGTTGAACAGGATCGATGTGTCGTACATCCTTGGCCGCAAAAGAGATCCGAGGGCGGACTCAGAGGTGAATATGGCTTCTAGGAATGCGTATCTAGAGAAGAAGATATCCAATGTATCGACACGTAATTACCCCGACGTAACAGAGATGTATTTAGATGAAAGCTACTGTAACGTGAATCACGTTGCTGGAGCAACTTGGGTTGCTAAGAACTCACCTCGCTACGTTGCCAGCGGGGCGGGGCAGCGGTACTGCATCGTCAGGGTGCAGGCGCTGTGGTGGAGAAGCGTGGGCGTCATCACGCGGAATGGATTCCTGAGTCCGTCAAGAGCTGAGCGTCGCACAGGACGACACCGACTACCACGGCAGCTCTACGGGCGAGATGTTCGAGGCGTGGTTTGAAGACCTCTGTAGGGTGCTGTGGGTGCCGTGCCGAATCCACATGGATGACGCGGCTTACCACAAGGTCATTGAGAACCCGGCTCCACCACGCTCGACATCCAAGGCGGTGATGGTCGAGTGACTGTACAGGCACGGCGTGACGGTGTCTGTCAAGGAGTAAAAGACGAAGCAGCTGGAGCGCCTTGTTGCACAGGTAAGTGTATACTCGCTGTGAAGTCATTTTTAACTACTGTATCTAGACTAAAACCTCTACAACGTACAGGACTGTGTCCAAGGTCGAGAAGTGCGAACACTACGTCCTGTTCACGCCCTCCTAACCTCCGGAGCTGCAACTGATCGAACTTATATGGGGGACCACGAAGAACAGGATCGCGGTGGTCCCGGCGACGCCGTCGGTCGATCTGGGCCTCAAGATTACTGCGGGCCTGGAAGCAATTACGATGCGTGAGTGGTTTGGGGCCTACAAGAAGGTGTGAAAGCACGACTAGCGCAACTGGAGCAGAGACCCCTGCCAGTGTTGACACCGACCCCAACCTTACAAGAACTGCAGGCAATGGCTACCGAGACGACGGACAATGCTACCAGAAGCGAACCAGATGACAGCAACGAGATCTGTACATTTGAGGAGTACCGTATTCCGTATGTGCATGCGGACGGAGTCGTTTTACTGACACTTGTGAGGAGCCAATGAGCGCCAAGTAATTTTCATACCGCTGCGGCTTATGTGCTTGCTGACAGTTCAGCACAACCACAAAATTATCCTTAGCAATCTCACCACGTAAGCAGCAGGCCCCCGGAAGACTGGCATGCGAAGCCCACCGGGACGCAGTCGCGTGAGCGGTAGCGGCCGCAAGACCCCAAGCACACCCGGATATGTTTCCGGAATAGCCTAAAGCTCGAGATAGTTGTGTTTTTTGCTAAACATATGTTGATGCAATGCTTAACAAATATTTTGCTGGCCTGGATGCCCATGGTAGAGAGCAGAAGCGCAAACTGATTTATCAGTGGCGTAAAGAGCGAAACAAACTCGAGCAGCAGTGTTCTAACCCCCAACTTGCTCGCCTCAGCTACGTTCGCCCAGTTGGATGCGCCACAATACTGCCTGCCGATGCGGAACGTGAGCTTGTGCAATGGATCAATGTACTGAGAAAAGATGGGGCCCCCGTGAGCGCCAAAATGCTCGAGCTGCAAGCCCTGCAAACTGCTGAGGANACAGTATTGCCCCGTTCAAGGCATCATGGCATTGGCGGAAAGGATTTATGAAGCGGCACAGACTCAGCATCCGCGCACGCACGAGACAAGATCAAGTTTCGTTAGAAGAAGCTAAAGCCATAGCAGTCAACTTCGCCATGGATGTCCAACAGAAGATGGTGGAGCTACGGGTCACTAAGGTATATAATGCAGACCAAACGGGTAAGTTTGCTTTACTTATTTGAGCTGTTTTATATTGTATTAACATAACAATA
>LGTU01001340.1:0-11547 GCA_001314425.1 Phytophthora pluvialis | reverse complement strand
ATTTCTATGGTGTAGGTGGTAATGTATTTAGTCACCACGACCAGAAGCAAATGGGAATGTGTTAAATATTCAACGCGCAGCAAGCAGCGGTGACTTTCTTTTTTTCCTTCTTTTTCGACCAAGTTGATAAAGACCAGCTCGCCGTGTGGCTTTCGTTTCGTATTCAATAGGTGTAGAAGCTTTAAACGTTTCACATCGAATCTACGTTAACGTGCATATACCGCATAGCAAAACGAAAAACAAAAACATGAGATTCTTAACCAACTGCGTCTTCGACAAGGCTTGGAGTGATTTTGGTGCTCCAACAGCATGGAGAAATCGTAGAGAAGCCCGCAGTTACAGGTTATCCTTGCCGCTTCAAATCGTTTGCTCACGGCTACAGTCAGCTCCGGCAGTCGGAGAAGCAGTCGAAACGTTACCAATCGAATTGGGGGTTGTGGGCGCAGGATTGCCGCAACTTCCACCGGGCCTTAACGCGTCCGCCTGAGAGCCTTCGTGGACACTTGGCACGCTTGCTGGCGACACAGCATAGGACAACTGCATAGGTAGCGTACCTTGCTGCGCTTGCGAAACTGACATCAGAAATGGTTGGGCTGCTGCGATCGAGCCAGCACTGCCTAGATCACCTGCTACGGCAACCGGCGTGGTTTCGGCACGGCAAGATATACAGGAGCTCGACGGTGGTTGTTGTGCCGCGGACAGCTGGGGTGAGGTGCTCAGTGCCATTGGAATGGCTTCCACGAAGATGTAGACCACCTGGGGGAATTGCATGGTAGCTGCACCATGCTGAACACACGGCGAGGGTTGCGCTCGCACCGCAACGCCAGAATCTTTAGCAATATCCAAATTCCCCACTTGATGAGGTGCCGCTGCGTGTGGCGCATCATCGCCAACAGTTCAAGGATGGTTGTTCGTCGTAGGTAGCTCTGCTTGGTCTGTGCTTGTATCACTTGCGCTGGTGCAGACGAGATGAACCGGCCGGTCGGTCGACGCAGCAACTGGCTTGGGTCCTTCGCAACGGTTCTTCTCTCTTTTTTTTCTCCCTTGGAGTCGACGAGGGTACGCGCTTGAAAGCCTTCTCCTTCTTTTTCTTGGTGACTCGGCGGTAGCGATCACGCTGCAAAGCGTTCTGGTGATCACGATGATCCGCACAGAACCAGTGTCGTTCTCCATTAGGTTTGAGTGTCCTCTCGTTGCTACAATGACCAGGGTATTGGCATTGCAGCGGATCGAGTTGTTGTCGGTGTCGGGTTGCTCGCGTTGTGACCTCCTTGGCCATCTAGTGGGGCTGAGGAACATCGACAACAGGGCGTGACGTGAGCATTAGGGTGCAAGGTAGCTATCGCAGTCATCGTGGGTCGCAGGAGACGCTCACCTCCTCGGCAATTGCTGCTACAGGCGAGCGAAGACGTCAACGTACTCGTTGTTTGTTTTTGTTGTTAGATTTGGAACCCGCAGAACGTCAACCTAATTAATGGCATATGCTGTTCAGGGGGCGGTGCGGATAATATTTCTTTTGAAAATATATTTTGCGTCATTGCCCCATTAGCAACTGAGGCGACCAATCGCCGTGAAGATGCTGGTAGCGTGCTGCCATACTAGTAATATCACTACTATAGTACTACTATTGGGGGTACTACCGAAGGAAGTGACATCCATTGCACCGCGCAACAGAGACTAAATCACCACCGACCAAAGGGGCCTTGGCGTTTGACGTGTGCTTGGCACTACAGAGTGCCTCTCTCCATGCCTTCGTCTCTAAGCACAGGAGACATACGTGCGTGAACTCCTTACCCGGGCTCCCCAAGTAGATGCACAAAAAACGAGTTCTTTGGAGGGCCATGAGTGATGTGGTTCGGAATGCCGTCAGGGGTTTCTTCGTCCACGCCTTGCGCGAGATCTATCGGTGTGGCTTGACTCGAACACGATATCGCGGAGGTACTGCTCGGCGTGGGTTCCTGGGAGTCGCTGTCAGCAGTGAAGAACTTCCTGACACATGCTCGACTACAGAACCTGCACCTTAACTATGTTAGCACGGGGCACGAGGCAGCTAAATGTAAACCCTACGACCTCACCTTTTAGAGAGTTCGGCTTCCGTATGGATCTCATTGCTGCACAAGTGATGCACCAGACGGCCGCACACGCTGCAAGGAGCTGTCTCACGTACGCCTCCCCAACAACAGGCAATTTTAACGCACTTCATCGGTCTCCGATTGAATCGAGAAATGAGCGACGTGGATCGAAGTGCGCAAGGATCGAAAGGCACAAGGAGGGGGAGGCTGGAGAGCCACACATCGCGGACCCTTTCAAGATCTTTGATAGGTTGAAGTTCTGTCAACTAGTAGTGCTAGTAGTGCTACTAGCACTACTAGTGCCATTTTTTGCGTTACTAGTACACTAGTATTACTATCTGCCCAAATACGAGAGCTCTACTATTAATACTAGTAATAGTATTACTATCGCTACTATTGCTATCGCTACTACCGACCCCTGGCGATGATTCCTTTTTTCGGATTTAGAGGCATAGTGAAATCAAGTAGTTCTTATGCTGTTCAGAACATAAGAACAATTTCCGACCCTCCGCGTGCAAGGGGTTAATGGCTTCAGAAGGTCCCAAATGCTTTCGATTCCACGGAATACTGGGAAGTACATGCTGCCTTACTTGGATTAGTTACTATGGAGCGCAAGAGCAACAAAGCATATAAATCCTCGCAACAGTTCTGAGGACTGTGCAGTATAGCGCTTGTGTACCATAACTAAACTCTTGTCTTTGCTTTTGTTGTAGCAAAGTAGCGTTCCGGACAACGCTGCAGCGCTACAGATTAAACTGCGCTAGTGCTGTAGCGAATGCTTGGATCGGAGTGATCGGGGCACGGAAGTCCAGGTGGAACTTTTTGTCGTCTACTTTGCCGAACTGGAGGTGGACTGGCCGCTCAGGATTTGGCACCTCTCCTGGTCCCGCCCGCACTAGCTGGAAGTTCTTCACCGATGGAACGGAGACGCGGCCATTGAAATTGAGGCGATAGAATCCGTTCTCAAACACGGGTTCCTTGTTCTCGAAGATCTGAAGGGACTCTGGAGGTAACGCTGAGTGAGCAACAGCTATGTCGGCGTCTGTGAGGCTTCGGTGGAGATCAATGAGCATCGAGAAAGAGGGTGAACTATCGCCGACAGTCAAGCCCTCGATTTCTTGGCGTCTTGAAAGTGGGGGGAGGATGACAACCAGTTGACGAGGCTCAGACGAGTTGAAGGTGCTGCCGAAAACCATGGCTCCAAGTTCCGTCTTGCGGCTGAAGTTCCCTACCAGAACGCTCTTCTTCTTGGAGAAGTTGGAACGCAGCTTGCCGATGTAGTTGCCACTCTTCTTTGACAGCTTTGAGGAGAGAGCTGCGAAGCGTGTCATGTCGAAGAGATGGTAGTTCGAAGTACGGTTTTTCATCTGCTTCTCGGCCATGAGAAGGAGTTGACCGTTGATGAAGTAGTGGTATTGAGAGCTCAGCATCGTCTTGACGCGCAGAATGTGTCCTTGGACTAGCTGTGTCTCCGTCCCTGGGAAGACAGCGAGTTTGGATAGCCGCGAGAGATCCACGTTTGCTGCGGGGGTTGGCTCTGCAACAGGGACCGTCGACGGCTTTACGGACTCTTCTTCCGACTCACTGTGCGAGTCTTCCTCGTCCGATTGCTGGGACTGATGATTGCGTTGTGAGGGCGTCTCAGGTCGCTCACTCGCTCTTCGAGCCTTGTACGTATCTTCTCGATCACTCTCACCCGAGTCCGAGTCTTCGTCGGACGAGTACGCCGAGCCTCGACTTGCTTCGTCCCAAGCGTGCTCGGGCTTGCCAAGTTGTCGAACATTTTGTACTTCATCGTCCGCCGCTTTTGCTGAGATTCTCCTCTCAAAAATGGACTTCCGGCTGTTGTTGTTCTGCTTCTCTTCGGGCTGAGCTTCATCGCCCTCGTCGCCGTCAATCGAGAACGGCACGACCTGGTTCTCGTCGTCCTTGCTATCACGACGAGATGCCATGTTCGAGCTGGCTTTGGTGAACATCCCTTTGTCGCGAGGCGGGAGTGGGGTCAACATGGGGCGACCTCGAGTAGTCATACTTGGTACGAACTCGCTACGTCCTTGAGTGATAACGCTGTCGATTCCTTCTGACGCAGAAATGGGAAATGTGTGTGAACCCCGCTGTTAGGAGCTCCAGGACTTTGCAGGACATGGGACCATGAGACCCCGCTGAAAATAGGAGGAATCACGCAACAGTGCTCGCCCCAAAATTCTGCTGAGCAGCTCTAATGATAGTGCTCGAAGTGGCTGGCGCTGGTAAACACGCGAACCTTCAATTGGGGCGTTGAACGCGCAAACCACGTTTCGATCTATCTTAGTAGAAAAGTTCGATATCATGGCCACGAAACCAAGCACGGAATGTGAGTGGATCGAAGCTCGACGGCAGGTCCTGGTGGGGTCGATCCTTGCTCCTAGCGACAAAGATCAGTTCATCGAGGCCTCATTCGCGACCCATTTTGGCCGGAATATACCGGAGCCTAGCTTCTGGGCAGCTTTCCAACAGGCCTGCAGTTTTGCCGCGGAAGGATTGCCGTGGCACACTCCCAGGCAGCTCATGCTTTCGTACTCACTGCCTCAGCAAGTCAACGGAAAAGATGCACGGGTAGCGCTCTCGAAGCAGTAGCAGAAATGATTCATAGTCCTGGCTAACCGTTTATCTGGTTTGAATACGCAGGGCGAAACAATGATGACTCTGGCGGCTACGTTTGGCCGGGCCAAGGTTGTCAGCATTCTCTGCCAAATCAAAGGCGACCCGCGCATCGAGAACGCCAAGGTAGAATTGATTCATTCTACTGTATGGAACGGAGTAGTTGTGGTGATTCAGCAGTGCAATGTTGCGTAGGGATGGTCGACGGTGCACGTTGCGGCTGCGTACAACCACGTCAACGTCTTGGAAGTTCTCCTAAACCTCGGCGTGAGCATGAACGAGGCTGACTTCCGTGTGGGCTACACTCCACTGCACTTGGCTGCATCTGTGGACAACGTCCAAGTGCTCGAGATGCTGCACGAATCAAAGAAAGCTGATTTCTGGAAGAAGGCAAAGAACGTAAGTTGCGAACAGGTCTCCGCCACGTATTTTGAGTCGACAACTTGCCGTTCAACTGCTCACACTGCACTACACTGCAGGGCTATTCGATTCTCCATGTCGCCTCTGCCCATGGATCTGAGAAGTGTGTAAAGTTCCTATCGGCGGCGTTTCCAGACATGAAATTCCACGCCGATAGCATTCTAAAAGAGACTCCAGCGCACAAAGCTGCCAAACACCTTCACCCGCATGTTTACAGCCACCTCACCTCGCTTGGTGCACGGGACGACCTCGAGAACATTGAGGTTTGTCAGCTCAAGTACCTTAGTCCCTCACTTCTCGAGTTCTTTGACTCATGTATTTTCTGTCTAGGACGACACTGCCCACGACATCTCGACGTTCAACACCCGATACAACTTCTAAAGCAGTGTAGTGAAATAAATATTAATGCTATAGGTTGTACGTTTCCTACACTGCAGTAGATTGCTGCGTAGCACTGGAAGTCGCATTCTTGGAGATAAACTTGCGCACAAGCTTGTAGCGCAAGTCTTCGGTAGACGCTGGCTTGCACACATCCACGTGGGTAGCGTCAGCGATGGGGACGAACTCACCGAAGCCAGGGTTAGCTGAAGCGGATGGCACGACCAACGCTTCGACGCCGATGACGGGAAGACGGCAAGGCAAGCTCTCACCAACACTCAGGGATGGGATATTCTTCTCCTCAAAGACCTCGGAGCACCAGTCGTTGAGCATCTCCAAGTGCGGCGTGCCGTGCAAGTGCTCCGTGACGGGGTGCTGGGTAATCCGCCGCGGCTTGAAAGTCTGGATCCGTTGAGCGACTGGACTGCCGTGGTGAGGAACGCCGAAGAAGACGACACCGTTCACGTTGTCGATCAAAGTTGTTTCGTTGTCTTCCGTCTCAGAATTCGCAGACGCTAGCAGCACTTGTTTCAGCAGCACGCCACCGAGACTGTGAGTGACGAAGACCACAGGACGATCTCCACAGCCAACACGAGCTGCGTTGAGCTGCGTCAGCATCTCGCTGCCAGTTTCTTCAAAACACATCGGCTTCCAGACCGACCCGGACGCGAGGAGTTGAGAGTCGTAGCCAACTGACAAGACGCGCGGGTTGAGACCAACCTGCTTCATGTCGTCGAGCAGCCATTGCTGAGCCCACACAGTATCTTCCTCCTCGCCGCATGTCCACGTACTGAATGGACATCCGAGAAGGCCGTGAACGAAGACGATATCGACATCGTAGTTACTCTGCTGAGCGCTCGTACTCCCTGACAGGTGAAGCGGATGAATACCGTCGAGGTACTTCACCTCGTTGTTCGTGTTTGCTCCTCTTTGGATTGAGTTCTGGTATCTTCGGTTCGAGCGCGCTCGGTGAGCCATGGTTTCCAGTCGGATATCGTCGGACTGTGTCCAGTTCTCGAGAGCTTCTTCCAGTTGGCAGTCGTTCGTCGCGAAGTCTTGCAGCGCTTGTGCCATGTCATCGCACGTAAAGAGGTTTGCCAGCACTCGAGCCGTCTCACGCTGCACTACCCCATTCTCAGACTGCAACAAAATCTTGAGAATCGGGATACCACCGCGCCGAATCAGTTCCTCTTGGCACTCCTTGCGTTCCATGACAAATGCTAAAGCACGTAGAGCCTTCGCGTGGGACGCCTCGTACAGTGACGTGTCTGTCGTCTGGCCCTGAATCGGCAGTGTACGCGATCGAGCTTCTCGCACACTGCACGCTCCTTTGGCAACCTCAGGGGGGACCTTGTCCAGCACAGAGTCTAAGACAGCGATGAGCCACTCCTGGACGACTTGGTCCTTGTGTGCACCATGAGTTGCAATCTGCTCAAGGCACAGAGCGGCTTCGTCTCGGATGCCTTCGTCGCTGCTCTTTAGGAATGCTGTGAACAACTCGATCCAGCCATCGACGTAACCGTGCCTCAGCACGATGTTGATGTTCTCAATGTCGTCGTCGTAAAGAGGCTCACCGTCTTCCGAGTCGCTCACAAACGATAGCGCGTCTCGGTCCAGCACAAAAACCGCATCTTCCGCTGTAGGAACGGCAAGGCAGCGAATGGCTTCAAGCAGTTTAGCAGTCACTCGACGATTCGAATCTTCAAGTACTCGAGCTCGCAGCGTGTCCAGCGCTCCTGCATCTACAAGTTGGTGCTGGAGATCGTGATCGACACCTGCCAACTTGGAAACGATCTCCAATGCAGTGCACGCCAGCTCTTCTCGTGACGAGCTCAACCACTGCACTAAAGTTTCCGCACTCTTAGCGTGGTCTCTCAAACTCTGAGCAACCGCCGCATCGTTGCTGAGTTCATTGATGAGTCTCGCAGCTTGGAGCTGCACGAGCTCGGAGCGTCCCTGGCCGACAGCACCCAGTGCATCCCACAATTTGTCACTGTTGATGAGTTTGCGTCGTGTCTTGGCCGTGCTATCGTCGCCGAAAAGCACTTTACGCAACTTGTAGCGTCTGCTAACGGCTTCTGGCGTCGCCGCCTTGGCCAAGCCCCACAATGCGAACTCAAGGTACTGGTCCGGTACATCCGCAACAGCTAATGACAGCAGCGACGCCAAGTTTGCCGGTCCGAAGTGGCAGTCGCTGCTGTCGAGAGAGGCCAATCGATGCAGTGCGTTCCCCACCCTCGGGTCGTCGTCATGCGCCTCCGCCAGATTCAGCAGCGCCTGCTTCCCGTATCGCGTCGCTCTCTCTGCGATGGCTCGAGCACATTGCTCGTTCGTCGATAGGACGCCCATGGCTCGATACAGCTCCTTCAAATCTTCCTGTAGCGAGAAACTGTTCTCCGTGTCGGACAATAAATTCACGAGGATGGAGAAGCTGGAGCTGCCCAGGACGTGGTCGGGGTCCCACCCGGTCTTGTCGGGGGAGATCTGCTGCAGCCAGCCCACGAGGTTCTGGTACATTTCACTGCTCTTCATGGCCGCTTCCAGTACCTCTCTACCCTCCTCCACCGTCGCGAAAGGTACGGAAGGAGTCGTGAACGCTTGACGCGTGGAAGTCACCGAAGCGGACGAGATCCAGCACGCCACGTCTCGGATCAAACTCTGTTGCAGTCCGAGTTCTTGTCTCGACGTGGCCTTCAAAGTCCTTGATCGGGTCTTTCGAGTCGAGTGTCGTTTCATGGTACGCCCCGAATGGGGCAGAACTTGTGGACTTGTCGGGTAAATGGCTCCAACGTTCACAGGTTTGCCGTCTTCGCCGAGATACACGAAGCCGGCGCTGGCACTGGCCAGCAGGAACAACGGGCGCTTGGCCACGTGCAGCATTTTTCGCTCGGTCCGGGGAAAATTGGGGAATGAGCGTACTGTAACGGACTCCAAAGTTGTCGGTCCGTCGTTTCCGATGGGAGAGATAAGCACTGAGATGTGGAGAAGGACGGGAAACACATGGGGAATCTGACGATGCGGTCGATGGCAGCGTGTTTGAATCTGCGCTTGTACTATTGTTGCATGATTGCCGGACGTCACCGATGGGATCAAACCTGTCACGAGCTCAACTTGTCTGCTGCGCGTGCATCGCGCGGCAGGAGGTTAGTGGCCGTTCGTAAGAATTGCCTGACGTTACTGCGGCTTTGGTGAGACCATGACGTCACAACGTTACAGCTGTGTACACTGTCTGGCGCGGGTTGCCTGTATTCGTTCACATGGCTACATCCTGCACGTCATCGCGACAAGTCCACGACAAGATCATTCTTACCAGTTCAAGTCGCTCTGCCACGTGGAGATCCAAGCAGCAGGATTGCCAGGCTCCAATCCACGACTTAGTACGCTATACACAGGCGAGTGAGGTCGATTGCACTCTCGTCGAACGGATACGCGCCGGGCGCAAGACGCTCGTTGATCCAAAAGCTCGGGATCCGGACATCTCGTACACGCCGCAGAACACGCTGCCGGGCGTGAAGCCCGCGATCAGGTCGAGCCACCCGTTGCCCCTGTAAGTTGTCGCCAGCCTCGTTCCATCCGCGCGGAGGACGCACGTGCTGCATGTGACGCGTCATGAACTTCTTGAGCGGCTGGTAGACGTCTCGGCAGTGACGCATCAGGAACTGCCGGACCCTCGACCTTGCATGGGCATCACACCAGAACGTAGTGTCAGCTAGGTCCACATGAAAGTTTTTCCAGTGCGCCTCGCATGCGCATGAAGCTGCGGCGTTGGTCGGTTCAACAGAAGAAATGTGTGCCAAAATCCGTCTCCAGCTGTCCATCAAGAGTTCCGTCACATCATTGACGTTGATCGGACCAAGCGGCTGTCCACTCTCTCGCATCCTTCGACCGCTCTTCAAGCGCCGTGAAGGAGAACCCGACGAACTGGAACATACCATACTGTCTGCGCTCGAAGTTGCGGTCCAGGTGAAGCACCTGGAAACAGTGAGGCTGGATGCCTTTGTCGATCAAACACATAGCGTCCAAGAGATGGTGACGATCATTGAGCAGGCGAGGCAGCGGTAGATCGTTGGGCGTTGCGACTTTACCGGCATCGATCAACGTGACCGGCTGCTGTCCTTCGAGGCACCAAGCGATGATAGTCACGCATGCACCCTTTGCCAAAATGCACATCGCCGCGGTCATAGGTTTTCAGCCCTTGCGTGGCAACAACATCGGCGATGTTGTTGCCACGTGAATCGCGCACATCCTGTGAGACTGAAGGAGATAAGTGCACCAACCGGTTCAACGTCCTCGGGGGCCAGGAATAAGGTGATACTTGGTGGCAATAAAGCCACAATATCCGACTACTGACGATTCCTCTTCCTCTGAATTATCTCGGTCCTCTTTTTCGTTGTCTCCTGCGTGCTGGCCCTGCTCATGGATTTCCTTGTTTTGCTTGGGACAAATTCAAAAGAGAGGAAGATCATCCCGCGGGACTCGCAGCATGAAGCCAGCGGTCACAATTGTAGATTTGAACGCTTGGTGGCATGGTGAGTTGCGCGACCGCGAACCACGACGCTCCAAATTGACCTCGGACACTCCACTGCTGCTAGCGTCAAAGCTACCCACTGCTGCAACTTGAACCAGGATCGAAGAAAGCCTACTCCACTGCATTCACTGTGAGTTCCATACAGTATCAATAAACAGGTTCATATCCATAAATTTCTTCGCAAGCGATCTGCAAAACCAAAATTATGAGCACAACCGCCGGTGCAACGCACATACCTCCACGCCCCCCATTCACCCCGCTCTATAATGTGTGCTCCAACTGCCTCTTTCCACTTCAAAATCCGTGTGCTCCGATTACCCCAAGGGTCTGTGCTCGACCACGGGCTTGAACGCCCCTAATGCCAGTCTGTCGCTGATCATTCTGGGTAGTATGCGCAGATCCGTCAGGTAAACACCACACAGCACTCCAGCGGGAGTAAATCCTGCAATCAAATCCATCAAGTAGTCTCCTTGGAAGTCGTCGTTGGTGCAGTTCCAGCCCCGACACGGCTTCACGTAGCGGACATGCTTCAAATGGCGGGACATGAAAAGCTTCAGCGGCTGATACAGCGCCTTGCAATGCTGTTGCAGCAGTCGAGCAAAGACCTGCGTGCACCTCTCACACCGATGCTTGGACGAGTGCTCTGCGATATACTCGCAATAGCGACACGTGGTGGTCCCCGTCTCCCTATCCACCTCGATGCTGCGCCAATGGGCCTCGACGGCGTTCGTGGGCGTGCAGTTCTGCTTCCTGCCGCTGAAAAACTGCGTGCCGACCCCCATCTTGACGGTATCCAGGAGCCTCGTCAGCTGCGCCACGTCATCCGTATCAATCTCGTCGTCCTGCGTTTCATTCTGCCCTCCTTTCCAACTATTTGTCGTTCTAATCTGCTCCTCACCTCGCTGCTTCTCGAGCGCTGCAGCCAGTGAGAAGACCACAGGCTGCATCGAGCCGAACCTCGGCGTGGCGAACTGCCCGTAATGCATCTGCAGAACCCCGTCGCAGACAGCGGCGAAGCCCTCGTCGGCCAAACACGCGGCCTCCAGGAGATGCACGCGGGCGTCGAGCAGTCGAGGGAGCGGCAGATCTTTCGGTGGGACGGGGAAGCACTCGAGGCACGGGCCCTCGGCGCCCTCGGCCTCCTCCGGGACCAGCTGGTGCCAGTCCGAGCAGCACTGCTGGCCAAAGTGCACCGCGTCTCGCTCGTAGAAGCGCTTGAGGCCGACGGTGGCCACGGACTCGCGCAGCTCGGCCTTGAGCATGTGCGACAGGCAGCGCAGTAGCCGCGAGAGCTCGGGCGGCGTCAAGAACGGCACCAGCTGCACATGCAGCAGCGTCACGAGGTCGGAGAGCGTGGTGGCGTCCGGGGAGGGCGCTGCGAGGCACTGCGGCTTCTTCAACTCCGGCGCGGAGGCGGCACGGCGCTTGGGCATGGTGACGAGTGCGGAATCGGGAGAAAGAGGAGGAGTGATGGTCAAGTTCAACTTTCGGGGGGGGGGGGGGGGGGGG
>LGTU01001335.1:0-10775 GCA_001314425.1 Phytophthora pluvialis | reverse complement strand
AAAAACTCTAGCCCAGTTTAATTGTAATCTCCTAACACAATCTCGGTCAAGATTGTTTGTATTCTCAACTAAAGCGGAACGAAGTGCCGACACCTCCACCTCCTTTCACCGCGCCGCGCGGAAGACTTCTGAAGCGTCAAGCACCAACATCGAAACTATGGGCTCAATCATGAACGCTAGTGACGACGAAGCCGTTTCACTACTTCGGGACCACGCCGCAAGCTTCCAGCACCAGCATCTTCACGATGGTCTCCACCGGCCTCGACCCAGAGCGCTGCAATATCACACTCACGGCATCAAATGCAGTTTCAGAACTCTGCTATGCTGCCACAGCAGCAACCGCTGCTCGAGGGGTGGACTGCTGCTCGACAAGCCCACTTCGGGCCTGGCGCCGCCCCTTAGTATCCGAAAACTCGTCTTATCACATGCCCAGCATATATCTTGTTCAAGAGGTAAGAGGAAACAGCAGCTGTTTCCTCTCACTTGCTCAGCAGGCAAGTGATAGCTTAGACTCCAACTTGGAGGGTAGATGATACAGTTTGGACAGTTTATGGAAACGTATTTGTCAGTTGTTATTAATAGTTTAGGCTATACCCACTCCGTCTCAAAACAAATGTCAGGTGCAACTCTTTTTCGTGTTTCAAAACAAAAGTTAGAAGCTATGTAGTTGACTTCACTATAGGCAGGCTGACTTGACTGCACAAACGAGGCAATGCCTGCTGCTGCTTGGTGATATTCTTCTTCTTGGTGGCGGCGCGGTGGGCGGACGGGGGCGTCTTTGGCGTGCTGAAGCTCGTGGGTAGTTGAGGCTGGGCGAAATCGCTAATGAGGTGTACGTAGTGTTTAGCTACCAAGCCGTCGCCGGCACATGAATGGCAACTACGTCTTGAGTATTGCGTTCTAGCTCGAGCCAAGCACACCATTCAAACCAGCTCGACGAACGGCGTTCATTTCTACCACTTAGACGGCTTTTCACTGCGTTTTGGCCAATAGCCGTCTGGTGGAGACTAAAGCGGACATTTGGTACGTTGACAAGCATAAAACGGTACAGCAATTACTGAGTTGTGATTGGCTGTTTGGATTGTCAGTAATGAGTGGCCGTCAGTAAGCACAGAAGGAATACAGTAACTTCGTCGTGTTTGAAGCTTTTCTTGTGATTTCAAAACGATAACCAATAGAAGATCATTGCATAATATATTATCGACTTTCACGTGTACATGTTGTATCGTATCAGCGCGTGGCGTGGAATGGAGCGGTGCGGCCTAGAGGCGGAGGTATTAATAGGATATTGCACGCATCACGACGCGTCGACAATTAAGCATTTAGAACTTATTAATTAAAAGACCAGCAGATCGTCGTTTGCGCTCATTAGCAGATCAGCTGGGGTGACCAATCCTTTCCTTCCTCAGTCGAGAACTGAAGCGCGGGCAGACGGCAATGAACGACAGCGTGCTGTACCCGCCGAACCGCCGGGCGCTGAGCGACGCCGTGATCAGCGACGTCATGCAACGGCGCGCCGCGCCGCCCTCCTCCCGCCCCCAGAGCGCCCCCCTCTCGGTGCAGAAGAGCCAGTTACCGAGCGTCCACTTGGCGGTTTCACTCGCCGGGAGAGGCCAAGTCACCGCTGACTCATCAAGTCGACGCGGCGGCACAAAGCGCACTGCCGCGAACTTGTCCGATGAAGTGGCATACTGTCGCGCACGCAACCGGGAGCATCAGGCGCGGCACAAGATGAAGCAGCTCAAGAAGATGCAGGACCTGGAGACCAGCATCCGGCAGCTACGGGAGGAGGTCCAGGAGCTCAGGCTCCAGCACGAAGTGCTCTCGGTCGGCGTCATGTCCAACACAACGGTCTGGAACGTCGTGGCCGAGTACTTCTGCATGTTCCGCTACGGTGTCCAAGTGTCGGAGTCGCCAAGTCCGAGCTCTGCTGTTGTGGTGCGGCCCTCGGCGTTCCAGGCCGAGGTGCAGCGCAGTTTCCTGCGTTCAACGATGGAGCCGAGCGTGAAGAGTGAGATGGGCTTTGGCGTGGACGCGCTGATGGAGAACTGTGGCTTCGTGTCCAAGTTCCACCCGGACATTGACGTCGAGCTCACGTGCTTGGAGAACGACGCGGATGGCTTCATGGTCGGGCGGACGCTGGGCAGACTCACGGTCACTGAAAACACGCTACGCCATGCATTTCCGCACTTGATCGACGATGGCGAAGGTGGAGAACTTGCTCAGCTTGCTCACAGGCTCTTGGGTCAGCAGCTTGTTATGCGCGGAGCTGTTCGTTTCGAGTGGGATAGCGACAATGGGCGAATTGCCAGGGTGCAACACAAAGCAGACTTGTTGACACCTATCTTGGAGTTGCTGGGAAGCTTGGAGGCCATTTCGCAAGTGTTTGACCACGCATTGGTGACTCCTGATAGTACATCGGCCGCGTGGGGGAAGCTCCCAGCTCAATAACTTTGTATACAACAGAAAAATAAATACTGCTTGTGATGGAATGTTTTGTGCCGCACGCAAGCTTGAATGTACGAAAGCGGAGTACCTACCGCCTAGCAACTCAACGTCTTACTTCAGTATGAACACTAACTATGCGCCGATCCGACCCCTTTTAACACCAATTTGCACTCGGTGTGATCGATCAACGCGTGCCACAAGGCACTCAAAGGTCAGGTTTGGTTTGTTGTTATCCTATCGAGGTCGGTGTTGTGTCCCCCTCGCAAACTACGCACATCCTCGAAGCTGCTGAGGAATCTGCTTTCGTTTTGTTTGCTCTTTCTCCTCGGGGTCAGCCCCTTTGACATTTTCCCGTGCTGCGAAGTTCCTCGATTGGCAAGTTCAGCACGAAGCACCAACGTAGAATTGAGAAAATTACCCTAGAAGTCACACAAAAAAATAGTACTGCTCCTATGAACATCTCTCCACAGGACAGAGGAGATAATTTTATTGAAAGAAGTCAAGGTTGACCGAGACTTTCCACCTGCATCAGGTGTTATTAACAGTCCAGTGCCTTCACAAATGAAATTTGTCAGACAAACTATGAAGTCCCAGGGTTTTGCTGGTCTGCATTACTGTTCATTACTGTTCAATAGCGTAGTAATCTCTGTAATATACCCTTCGCGTCGCGTGCTTTTTAGCAAGATACAGATAATAGAAATTTCCAGTAACTCTGCGTGGCTTGCAGTTCGCCTCACCCGCCTTAAATCTACTAAAGCAGCTTAGGTGAACTAGCATGAGGAAAGAAACTCTTGAAAATGTTGGATCGCAATAACTGTTTCGTACTGAATATCTAGAACACTCGAAAGGCATCTTCTTGGACTCTTGGCCCTGGTGCGAAAAATTGGCGCCAGCCTCTGTAGAAACGAGAAGCACAGCGTTGCCGGTGATGGCAAATTTTCTATGCGTTCTGGTGATGTGTTCTCGAATCGACAAAGGCGGATAACCTAATCAGCTGAAAATCGCAATCCTTAGATAACACTGCAATTATGGATTGCCTAGCTGTGTAGCTGAGAAAATTGTGAGAGGGAAGCAGCTACATGTATTATACCACGTACGAAGTACTGGTTAAGAAAGCAGAAAAATTCTTATAAACGGTATGGTTTGAAAACAGAAGTATCGATTCTAAGTGGGTCAGAGAAGTACTGGTTAAGAAAGCAGTCATCAGACAGCATTTTGCGTGTTCCTTGGTATGTACTGCGGGCAACATATGCAACCAAGCAATGTTTGCGCGGACAAAGTTTGTACGTGAGATTGAATTTCGTCAGCAGTTTGCTCGGTCGAGACAATCCCGTTACCGAAAAAAGATGCAGGAGCGAGCAATCTCAGTCGTTCTGCACCTTACGCCAAGACGTCAAAACACTGGAGATCCAGAACCAGGTCATTTCGTCGAGCATTTTCGTAAAAACTCCTGATGAAATGTTGTGGCCGAAGCATTTCGTGTCTTCCGCAGTGGCTTGAAACGGGGGAACGTACAGACTCAGACAACACTGCCGAGGCTTTCTATTCGAACGGATATTCCATCCAATGTGTTACACTAACACTTCTCCACTGAGCTCGTGTGTGTCCCTGGAATGTGATGATCGCCAGGACCATCGTTTGCGGCACCCTCAGCGCCAACGAAACACGTTTCTTCACGAGTTTTGGTTAAGGGAAACGATAAATTTCATTGAGCTGTCTTGCTAGCGAGCGAGGTTATCCACAATGGCAAGATGTCATTTACGCTGAAGCTGTACGCACTTAGAAGGCTAGCGGGTCCTCCAGCACGGAAATGTTGCGGTGCTTCATCGTCTCGAGCTCCTGCTGGTGCTCCAGACCCAAGTAGGTCGTCATCATCTTGTTCAGGTACACGTTTTCGTGGACGCCCTTGCACATGCGTTCGAAGATCAGCGGACCCTTGCAGTACAGGTTCACGTCCGTGCCCACGTGACCGACCGTCGTCCAACCAATCCAAGCTGGCGCGCTAATGATGTGACCCAGTTCGATCAGGACGAAGTACAGGTCGCGAGTGCCGTCAACAGCAGCGGCAATTTCCGTCACGAGCTTCGCGACATCGTCGTCCGTGACGGACGTCGCGTTGGTGTGGTTCGTCAGCATCGTCTTGGACGTTTCCAGCAAAACGGCCTTGCACGTCTCGTTGGCTCCGATAGTACACTCGTCGCTGGCCAGAATCTCATCGAGACGTTCCTGCATGGCCTCGGTCGACATGTTTTGCTGCTGTAGCTGTGTAGGATACCAAGGGTACGGGTACTCCATGCCACTACGACCAAGCGTCAGGCCACCAGTGCCGTGGTCGGCCGCAGACAGCAGCGCCGTGTTGGGGGTCTGCTCCACGTGGTCCAGCACTACAGCGACAGACTCATCAAATGCGATCGCCTCCTTGGCCATGGTGCCAGGGTCGTTCGAGTGGCCGGCGTGGTCCACGCGCGAACCTTCAATCATCACGAAGTAGCCGTGCTTCTTGGCTTGCTCGTTGCTACGGAGCAGACTCAGCACAATGTCCACCATCTCCGGGAGACTCGGCTCACGGTCCGAGGAGTTGTTGCCAGCAAGATCACGCTGACGGTCAACCTCGTACGACATGTGGCTGTCTTTGAAGAGACCAAACAGGCGAAGAGCTCCCGTGTCAGCGTTCGCGGACTGGTAGTCCAGCAGGTCCTGGTAGTTGCTCGCCAGTGTGTAGCCGTTCGACGTGAGATCCTCCAACATGGAGTCGTTGAAGTGCTTCTTGCCGCCACCCAGGAGGAAGTCCAGATTCTTGTTCGCAACGTACTGTGCGGCGATGTCATCCTCCGAGTCGCGATCGACCACGTGGGCCGCGAACGACGCTGGGGTAGCGTGGGTCACGCGGCACGTGACAATCATCCCCGTGACCATGCCGCGAGCCTTGGCCGCCTCCAGCACCGTGCCCAACGGCTGATCGTACGTGTCCACAGCGATGGCCGAGTCGTACGTCTTGTAGCCCGTCGAGTACGCAGTAGCAGCGGCTGCTGAGTCCGTGATGTAGCTCGTGGAAGAGTGCGTCTGGATGGTGCCCATCAAATGTGGGTCAATGTGAAGGCGCGTCTTCAGACTCGGGTCCAGCACGGTGCGTGCAAGCGTGAAAACGTTGGGGCCCGTGCCGTCCGGGATCATCATGATAACGCTACGGGGTTCGTCCTCGTTCTCGTCGAAGTTGTAGTCCACGTCAATGGTCTTGTACTCGTAATGGGTAGCGGCGCTTGCGAGCGTCGCGGCGGCGGCGCACAGGGTCACGACACGAACCAGGTTGGTCATCGTCTGCGGTTTGATCGGTGTGTGCAGATCAAAGTAAAATGCCGAATGAAGCAGGGGGAAGCTGAGGCTTGGGCAGCCAACCACTGCTGCTGGAAGATACTTTGCGGGGTCGTCCACCTATAAAGTCCTTGGTGGCGTGTCGCGGAAGTAAACTTGTTGTTTATTGCAGCCAGATTGTAGCGATTAATATATGGTATGAGGGCAGTACACCGAGTTAAATGAACTGCATCCTATCAAGGTGTATACGCCGGTACGGCCTCAACACCACGCTTCAATGGATCAAGGATCGTGCTGTCAGGCTGAAGACTCTCCGGTGGTACCGAGAGCCTGGCTCTCGGAGAGCGGGTGTTTGCCAACTTCTTTGCGCAATCGAGATCGAAATCGAGATGGGAAGGACGGTGCGTTGACTCAGCCCAGCAAAATGCAGTTCAAGTAACTTACTACTAATACTTAGTAGTATTCGAGTTTCGACGGGACTTCAGTAAAGTCTCACTTCACGCAACGCAATGGTCGATGAGGGGGAAAATGGTGTAGTCGAACTTGGGTGATAGTACCGTCGGCATGCTCTGTTGTTACTGGTTCCCACCGCTCGAGTTCTCACGCAGGTTACAGTGTCGTGACTTCATCGATGAGGAGTGGCAGGAACTCGGCCGTTCCCAGGCTGTACTGGCGATGGCCGATCACATGCAGAAGCGCAGCGCCAAACACGCTGTGCGAGACAACACCCACCGTCTGCGCCGAGATGTTGTGGAAGATCAGATCCAAAAACTTGGTTGCGCGGGTCTCCATCTCAGCATCCGTCTCGCGATGATCTGGTGTCCACCACGGATCTGCATCGGACTCGAAGCCACTGAAGTCCAGCGCTGGGTATTGCACCCTCTTTTCAGAAATGTTGCGGCGCTCGTCGCAAGTGTCTACACCCAGCACCTCTCGCGGTAGCTCTAATGGAGTGCTGCTCATGTTGGAAGTCTGGTTCTGGTACGCGATGGTGAACGTTCGTAACGCACGTTCAAGCGGCGAAATGACAACATGCTCGAGTCGCAGACCGTTGCTGATTTCAGTGTTGAGCCTTGCTGACGCTTTCCCCGCTTGCTGGATCCCGGTGACAGTCAGCGGTGCATCCAAATACTCTGGTAGTTTGCAGTAGTAGGCATTCCACGCATCGCTGCCGTACTTGTCAATAGCGACGTTGTGTGTGCCTTCTCCATGGCGCAGGAAGACAACAAGCTTCACTTGAGTGCCTTCACGTCGCCTCCTGTCCATTTCAGCGTGCACGTCTTGCCAAGTTTTCCCGTCCACGAGACCCATGCGAGGCGGGTTCGAAGCTGGAATAGGCTGGCTGCGATCTCCCTGGACGAAATACCCACTGCTGTACCGTAAACGGGATAAAGCCGCTTGATGTCCATGAACCACACTCCTCACTATTAGAAGCAGCGCACAGAGAACCGTCATGAGCTGGTATTCGTGGGACGACATCACCACCGCTGCTGTTGAAGCCGAGAAAAGTCAAAATGTCATCGGGAAACCAAGAAGTCGGGATTCGCTTCGTCGAGTTTCCAGCGAAAGTTGCGTGACTAAGTTTTTCATAAATGATAGATGGCTCGACACACGTACGCATACAATGTAGCCATGTCGTTGACATCCATCAGTGCATGTGCATCCATTGAAAGGTTAACACCTCAACGTCAACGAAGAACACATTTTCACACACGAAAACTCCGATCGATGGACACGTTTCTATCTAAGTCATTTACAGCACACAAAGTGTCAGTCGTTGATGGGCCGACAAGGAACAAAACATGCAAAAAATAAAAAAAAAAGCAGCTACAGCTAGACTTCGGTCAGTCCGCTCCTATGCGTCCAGCTGCAACTCGTCTTCGGTCGCGTCCGTGATCAACAACGGGATGAACTCGGCGTTCCTCGGCCGGTAGTAGCGGTGCCCCACCGCGGCGAAACACCCGCGACTAAAGCCGCTGTGCGAGACGACGAGCACGCAGCTCTCGGGGGAGTTGTCGAACACGTCGTGCAGGAACTCGGCGGCGCGCGCGGCGATCTCGTCGTTGGTCTCGCGGTGGTCCGCCTGCCACCACGTGTCGTTCTCGCTGGCCACGTGGTCGAAGTCCAAGTGCGGGTAGGCCGCCTGCTTGGGGGTCAGCACTTTGCGGCGGTCGCAGTTGACGACGCCCAGCGTCTCGCGCGCGAGCTCCACCACGGACACGGGGATGTCCCGCAGCCGGGCGAACACCCGGTCGTACGTCTGCAGCGTGCGGTCCAGCGGGGACACGAAGATGCGCTGCAGCTGGAGCCCGCACTTGGCGATCTGCCTCTCGAGCATCGACGCGGCGGACTCGGCCTGCTCGCGGCCGTGCGCCGTCAACGGGGCGTCGATGAACTCGGGCCGCATCTCGTACTGCTCCTCCCACACTCTGTCGCCCACGCGGGCCTTGGTGGCGTTGTGCGTAGCCTCTCCGTGACGCAGCAGGATGACGAGCTTGATGCGGCGACCCGGGTGCTGCAGCCTGAACCGGTCCATGAAGCTGTACACGTCCGGCCAGGCCTTGCCGTCCACGAGGCCCATGCGCATGGGCGGGTCCCCCATCTCGTCCACCGGCTCGTCCGAGACCCCCATGAGGAAGAACCCGGGCACGCAGCGCAGGCGCGTGGAGACCGGAGGCGGCGGCGACGTTGGCATGTGAGCGCGTTGAGACGTGCGGACGAGAGGGCGTAACGGACAATATGGGGAGCTGAGCTGTTCAGACCGGACACGTAATCTTACCGGGTACGATCAGGTACTACCACTTGGAAAGTTTACTAAAGAAAAAGGTGAGTTCTGGCAGCGCGATGCCGCATCGCCGATGCGTGTGAGCTACACGGTCCAGGGGAACCAGCGCAGTAAGATGGAAATGGGTTCAAGACCGACAGACGCAGGCTTGTAATTTGGCTCATGTCGTGATGAAAGTCGTTGAAAAGGAGTACGCGGTGGAGCTTCGGGCTCAAATCGTTCTTTGGTGTTCGCGGCTAGAGTGGGGTTATCACCGACGCAATATCCAGCGTGCTGCTAACTTCAACAGCGGGTGATTCATACTCTCGCTGCAAGTGGACATCGCTGGTATTGATGGATGCGTGTGATCTATCTCTCGTCGCGAGATGGTTTTGGGGTATCGACCAGAAGTCGGTAAGAGTATCAGTAAAGCTAGATGAGAGCTACTACAAACTGCGCCTGCAGGAGTGGTGGTTCGGCCTCAGATTGACCAGGCAATGATCTGGCCGACCGTGATGAAGAACTGTATGGCGGCTGGGATGTTTTGACGAACCATTCGCCGAAGAGAGCAGTTGGAAGGAGCAACATTGGTGCCGCTCGGGACTTGGGGGGATCTCGCTGTGTGTTGGTGCGGTACAGCAGTCGGTGGTCCGCTGGTTGTAGGAGTGCCGGTCATCGTACGTGAGGCTGAGACGGACTGGGCAGCGTGCGGCATGGCGTTGGTTTTGTTGTCACTCGCCCAGTTACTGGCAGCTGAGACGGCTGTGCTCGCATTGTAAGCTTGAGCTGGGNGCTGATTTCTTCGCACACGTGGCCGTCTGCGTCTTCGTGGGCATTTTTGCCTCACGTCCAGGCCAAGCGCGGGTAGTTGAGAGCGGCGCGTGCTTCACAGACCGCGGAGATGTCGACAAGGCCGTCTCGATTGCCATCATCCACTGCTCACGCTCTCGCGAGCATGAGGCGCGCATGGTAAGGTGCTTACCCCTTGATCCGTGCTGAAGTCGAATGATGTTGTGCTCGGTGTCCTTGTTGAAATCTTTCACGAGCTTCACGGTCGAGTCGAGAGGGATCGTCAACGTTCCGCCGGCGATACGAGGACGCTGGACGACAATTAGGTTGGCGCATGGCTGGGCCGTGCGTTTCAGGCCAGCGAGGTTTCGTTGCGCAGTGCACACCAAGTAGACGGTGCTCAGGAACCTGCATCGATAGCAAGACAAGTAAGTACACGAGATGTATCCTGCACAGCGGTAAAGGGACGCGATATCGAGCGGTTCGCGTACCAAAGGAGGCTGCACGATTGAACGTGGAGTTTACCGCACGGCATTGCGGTCGGGACAGAAGTACTAGTGGGAATGGGAAGCTAGCGAGTCGGGCGCTAAGTTGCTCGGTCGGTGTCGAGCAAATTGAATAATGATTGACTGGAGATGATGAAGTTGAAAGGTCTAGCTAGCTATGCCGGCCTCGAAGGTATCAAGTATCTGCCTTACGGGAGCCGGACTTAAAGGCAGCAAGTACTTGAGACGTAAAAACAGGTACCACAGCAGGTCTGTATCCGAATCCAGTGATCGCGTGCTAGTCGGTTCTTGTGGCAAGCAAAGCGAATGGCTCAGACTGGGCGTAGCCATGCTCGCTGCCCTCTATCACGACTATCTGGTTGTGACAAGAACTTGTAGAGACCATGTCTTGGTGACCACAGCTTCGCTGTCTGGTTGGAAATGTTTTTGTTGTTGCATTTGCACGGTTATGTAGAAATGCCATCCTGACAAGGTGTTCTCGCCTTGGAGAGTTAAAAAACGTTGTTGGATATGTGAAATGACAGTCGCTTAGTTACTGAGTAGGTGGCTTTCTAATACAACACGCACTGTATCGCGTAGGGTCTGTAGTAGGAAAATGTGCCGAAGAGTGTGTAACCATGTTGACACGACTATGAGATGGGGCCACGATCTTGGTTGGAGCCAAGCGTTGGTTATGCAAACGCGACGTGCTCGTGTCGACTCCAGGAGCCGTTGGTGGTAGGAAATGAACTGCTGCTCACAACGACACTTGGCTCCTTCGATTCACAAGTTGTGACTCACAAGGCACTTGACCCTTCGTACTGACCACTAACATATCAGCAAGTATGTATGGTCGTCAGGATCTTTTCACTGCGCGACGGCAGAACTGACAGAAACAGGGAGCAGTATTGTACTTTGATGCTACATGGCTACACATGTTGCACTTTGCTCGAGAGGATGGCGGGGACAGCGTGCAC